>JABUQX010130798.1:0-28621 GCA_015478945.1 Trachelipus rathkii
ATTTTTGTTGAGAACGCATTTAGAAATGGTTATTTTTGAAAAGGAATTGCTGTATTACAAAACCCCCAGTCGCGAAGATGTGATAAAATATTTCATTGAAGAAGAAAGTAAAATCAATCAAGAACGGGGCATGAATTTGATAGAAAATACTCGATTTTTCATTAAATAATTAAAGATATATTTGTAACATTATAAATTTATTTACATACTATTATAAACATATCTCTTAATAATAAAATATATATTACTGTTTATTATTTTAATAATACTTTAAATCCATTTTCGAGTCGATTGTGAGACGTTCATTTTATCTTGTGCGAGCAACGAATTGAAGTAAAATCGTAACCGATCCAAGAGGTTACCAGGGCTAAAACGAGCGTTTTTAACGCTAAATTTAATAAAGGACATCCGAGAGACGCGCCGCTGCCAACCATTTCACTCGTGGTCGAGACGTGATTTGAATACCACGGTGATATTGGTTTTTTTGTAGTTAAACTTCTCAGAAGGATGGCGGGTGTTGTGGGTCCGATATAGTCGTGGCACATCCGGTGATATCCCGAAGACGCGTTCTGAAAGAAAGTTTGGTTTTCACCGTTCCGCGTTGAATCGCAAATGCCACGGGCCGGAAACCACGCGCAATAAGGGTTTTGCGACGCTACGCACGCTCGGCAAGAGGTGGCTTTGCCGCATCTATGCAAAGGTATTGATTTCACTTCGGTGTCGGTTATAACGATCAACTTTGGGTCTCCACCGTCAGACCGTTTCACTATCAGAAGTTTATTTATCGATACGGGGGTTTCGAATAAACGAATTTCTTCGACGATGATTGGACTGACGCGCCCTTCCTTCTCTTCAGAAGGCGCGTTAATAACCATCAACACTTTTCCATTGTCGGTCGCGATGAATACGACGTCAACGAAGGCGCCCGGGTACACCGGCACTCGAGGATCGACGGTAAGTTTTGTGAACTTGTACTCGAACGAGGCTTTCATAATCAACGGTCTTCCGTGGAATGGCGAGACGAGCCCATCCATGAGAGGATGAGAGCGAATAAAATCGATATTTTCTTGGGGAAGATCTCGGCTGTCATTCACGCAGACGCCTGGACGAGGCTCGGGAACCCCGCTATAAGGAACGGTTTTCCAGTTCGAGTCGAGACCTTTTTGCTCCTTGAAAGGACCGTCGAAGGTATCGAGAATGTCCCTCATCGAAAAAGAACAAACCGCCGACCCCGGGATAGAGTTCGGAGGTGTCGTAAAAATAGCGTATATCGCCTCATCATCGTAGCCGTCGCCGTGGCCGCCGTTAGCGCCCGAAATTACGTCGCTGACGGATTGTATTTCGTCGAAGTAGAAAGGGTATTGTCCCGGCGATGAACATTTGAGTCTACTTTTCAAAAACGTCGTCCAGGTTAAAACCTCTTGGAAGCGGTGGCGCCGATTTCCTCGGTCGGACTTACAAACTCTTGCTACGCGAGAGTAAACTATTTTGCCGCAGTTCATGTATTCGATAGCCGTTTCACGAAAAAAGAAAAAGACGTAGTCCCCGTATTCGAAGGAGTGAACGAAATCTGGAAAATTAAGCTGATGGTAATCTTTCGAATCGGTTTTTAGGGGGTCTCTGAATATCATCGGGGTCATCCCTTGAAAATCACTGACTGTCCCCGAGTAGAGGTGACCGTCCACGAAAACGAAAGTCGAGTTATGTTTCGGGCTGAAGGGGCATTTACCGACGCCGGAGCGTTCCACGTACGTGAGTTTCCCGTCTCCACTCGTCGAATATTTTCTGCAGGTCGGCTTATGGGCGTTGGTGCCACAAACGAAAAACCCTCCCTCGGGTGTTTTCGCGAACAGTCGAAAGTAATTATGACATTCAGTTTCGGGTTTGCCTTTCTCAAAGCACGAGTCACTATCCGATTTCTTCGAAATCCATTCGATTCTCCCGCTTAGAAGCTCTGACATATCGATGATGCTTACGTTGTAGATGTAGTTTCTCGCTCCGATGAGAAGGGAGTCCTCGTCCCTTCGCAAAAGTTGAAAATAATCGACGCGATTTCTGCTGCCGTGGAAACTTTGCGATGCTAAGTCAACCGAATTGACGACCAAATTTGGAGTTAGCTCGTGAACCATTTCCAAAGCCGCGGCGGTGGTTGATAACTTCGTCGTCGTAGGAAAAATGACAGGGAAAACGAATATTAAAAATAACGATTTTAAACGCCCGAGTCGACAAAGTCTTGCTCTTCGCCAACCCATGGGTCTTGTGACGCCAAGCGCGCCAGAAGTTTCACCAAATTTAATATCGAAATCTAATAATGGTTTCATAGCTTCTCTTTGGAGCGGCTGTGGTTGATAAATTGATGTTAGTAGATGGATGTCTTAAGTTAATGTAAGAGCGCGTGAGGGTGGTGGTGTAAAGAAAGAAATGAATGAATAACCAAAAAAATACTTTTGATAAAAATTGACTTTATTTAAATTTTTACATTTCATTATATTTATGTCCTATAACATCTCCCGAGCAAAATTATATTTAAACCTAAACAAATGAAAAATATAAAAACGATAGCTAATGTGATTTGTTCATCACTGTAGTAGTTCACCGCGCTTTTATCGTAATTATTCTCGTCGATAATCAACGGTTTTAAGTGATCGGATGTTGATGAATGATTATTTTTAGAGTCTTTTTTTCCTTCGCCGTTAGCATTTTTCTCGATCTTTGTTGAGAATAAATCGGCAGTGAAATTTGTTTTATTATTATTATTGTCACTACTACTATCGAGTGTTTCACCATTCGCTGACGAGTTTGAAACATTAGCGATTAATCGGGTCACGTTTTCAAATTTAGTCGTATATTTATCTCTTTCGTTTAAAAAATATGATTTTGTACTGAGTTTGCGTTTTTTCTCAATGACTAGAAGCGGATTATTATTGGACTCCGCCTCTCTAATACTCGGTTTCGTACCACTTTCGTTCAAAAGAGATGTCTCGGCGTTGGAAATAGCGCCTTCGGTAGTCGATGATATAAATTTAGTTACTGGTGATAATGATATGGTCGTTGGAGCAAAAACAGTTTCGTAATTTATATTCATAACTATTTCTTTTGAGGAAATAAGAGATGTGAACTTATTATTATCGTCATTTTCTTCGACGATCGATGGTGTATAACTATGGATCGAAGATAACCTGGTACGGTCAGTGAACTTTTCGACATTAATTTTGATTTTTGCTTCTTTTCCTACTACGGGAAGACTATTCTTGGTATTTTCGCGTTTCGTATTGATCGATGGTGTCGAATAAAATAATTCATCAGGTCGGTAGAATTTCTCAGTATTTATTTTTTTATTATTTTTAATTGACCGAGAGGTCCCGGTGTCGCCACTGCGTTCTTTAATATTCGATTGCTTCGTGACATTTGTAATTGGAGACGAGGTGGTCGAAAGAACGGTTTTTCCTGTTCGAATATTATTTATCAAATTGAAATATCTAGCTGAAAACATTTCGTTGTATGATGTATAAAATTTTGTGGTGGTTTCATTAACTTTCCGAAAACATGGGGGTTTTTTAAGCACGTTTAAGGGAGCGTTAGAGCAAAAAGTAGCGCAGTTTCCCTTTATCGCAAGACCGCAAAATTTGAGTTCTTTAAATTCGTATATATGCGCGGCCTGTTCCTCGTTTGCCTTTGAGAGATTTCTGAAATTATCATTGCTGTTAGCGTTAGTTGTAAAAATTAGGTGCGAAAATTTTTGGCTTTGAGTGGTGCCTGCATCAAAGGTAAAATTCAAATACCTTTTATAATAAAGATCACGGAATTTAAAATTTAGATCTATTCTAGATTTGAAGAGATGAATTTTTTTAGTTTTACAAGAGCGGAACCCGCGTTCATAAAAGTCGCCATTATCGAGGAAACTGCATCTCGCCGTTGGGGGTAAAAGCATCAGCCTAATTTCGAGAACCGGGAAAGATTTGCATAAAGGGCTATTTAATTTTTCTAAAAACGTATTCGCTTCACGTATGTGAAACATATTATAAAAATAACTATCATGATTTCCCGCGTGCGGAAAATCTACGCAAGAGTATTCTGTCTTATATTCGTTTTCCGCAATAAACGCGTGTAATCGAGTAGGAAATTCGGAAAGCGAAAATAAAAGTAGGAAAGGAATAATGAATATCATTTAAATTTTAATATATGCTGTATTGTATGTTATTATAAAGGAATTTTTTTGAAAAAAAAAGTATTTTTATTTAATTAAAATAATCTAGATTTTTTAATTTTTTATTTATATTTTTTTATGTTATAAATTTCTCACGTCGCAATTTTCAAGAAGCTGTATTTTATATATAATTAAAAAATTTGTTTGATCGTACCGATTCTTAGTTTTATAAAAAAATGCGTTTAAAATTTTTAGCAAATTCCAATTTTTTAAAATAATAAATTAAATTATATTTTTATAGTTTATTTCGTGCGAAACCGCTATTTAAAGGTTCTTTTCTTTAGAGTCCCGACATTTTCTGCCCGTTCATCATGGATTCTCCACGGCCTTCTTTCGACCCCACAATGGAAACATTGCAGTTAATTCAAAGTACAGTAAGCAGTTTCCAATACGTGGTAAAACTGAAAGAAAATACTTTTACTGAAAATTTTAGCACGCTTATTCGCAAACGCTACCAATCGTTGGAAAAAGACCCAATTTCGACCATAAACAAAATGAACCACTTGGAGAAGACCCTACCGTTATTTTTTAACGAGAGATTCGCATCGGATTTTTTGAAGGAATCAAAAATTCCAATTTTAAATTTGGCGATGACACATTTTAAAAATCTAATGGAGAAGTATAAAAAAGAAACAAATAGGGGCGCTAGGGAAAGAAATAGTCAATGTCTTGACGAATTTTATGGAAAGAGTGAAATTTATCAAACATTTTCCGATGGCGTTTACGCTCAAGGATACACTCGCATCATACGGATACCAAAATTTGGGACGGAGTCAAAGACTTATATAAAGGAAGAGTTCTTAATTAACAAATTTGATAACGATAAAATCAAAAGTGAAGATAAATCCTTCGTTTCACTTAAAGCAAATATTCCTATCACTGTTAATCAGATTGATGAATTATGCTTAGATACAATTCGCACTATCAAAAACAATGGTGATGGCGCTCTTGTTGGAGAGGATGAGGATGCTGCTATTGAGAATAAATGTGAGAAAATTATAATTGAAAATATTGAAAATATGTTAAGCTTGGAACGGTGTTTGAGCAATAGATCGAAATCGAAATATTCTAACCAATTTCTATCTTTGTTTTACTTTAACGCGATATTGTATATTTCTAACGAACGTTTAAATGAGAACACCCCAAGATTGTTTTCTGCAACACCGACGAACTATTTGACCTCAAAAATTGTATATGTTTTTTCGAATATTCTACGTTACTCCTACCACCTATGTTAAGGAATTGCAAATGTTTAAATTATTTTTAATCGATCGTTTAAGCACGGCAAACGTCAACCGATTTCTTTTTGATGCTTGGCTATTTAGAGAAATGAATCAAATTAATAAGAGACAAAAGAGACCATTCTCACTAAATGCTGATACGAATTTGTGCTTTAATGAATATTCGAACCCCACTCACCTTATTTCATGCTCCTCAATCCTCGAAGCCTTAAAACAGTCATCTAAATCAATGGAAAAAGACGAAATCGAGCTTGCTCAAATTACGGGAGTTCCCGGTAAAAGGGAGGAAGAAAGAATCAATTCGATCAAAGAATCCCTTAAAAACGAATGCTTGAATATATTACTTCTTTATTTTGGTCTTGTTTACGCAATTTCATGGCGAATATTGAGACGGCTAAATTATGAAGAAGTTATTGATTTAGTTTTTGGAGTTCCACCAGAAACGATTCAGCCACCTATTAGCTTGCCGCACCTTATGGGGTTGCCATCGACGGTTCTTCATTTGTTGGGAATTCAGCAATCGCAAATAAATCCTTTCATGAAGGTTATTTGTAATTCGAACGGAGATTTCCAATATGAATTTGGACATTTTTCAAAAACTAAAGCATCCAATGAGGAAAATGTGGCGTCGGGTAAAACTGCCGACTGTATTCATAACCGTTGTGAGCCACCAAAAGGAGGAAATATTTTGCCTCTTCGTTTTATAAAAGAAATCTTGTTTCAAACAACTTTAGATCTCTCCATTGCTGAAAAATACCCAAATATGTGTGAAAGATATTCAAAAAATAGTTTTCGATATGCAGATTGGAAGATATCTCAAAGAGAATATTTTGAAAATGCGGAACTCAATTCATTGTTTATAATTACAAAATTAAGCGATGGTGTTTATCAGTTCAAAAATATCGGAGATTTGGCTTTATGGGCGCTCGTTTTGTACAAAAAATATATCGGTTTCGACTTAAAACAGATTTGTTTCTCAAAGCCTCAAATGCCAAAATTTGAAAAGCTTGTAAAAAATTTAATAATTCAAGATTACATCGTTCATGGCGGATTTAAATTACCAGGAGAAAAAAATGACGCTAAAAAATTTAAGAAACAGCTTACTTCTGAGATTATTCCCGCAGATCCGTTATCGAACTACGCCGTTACTCATCCACTTTCGTATGATTATAAAAAGGTCATCATAACGGGGATATCTACTTTCAGTTTAAATGATTTTTTTGAAGAGAAACTACGAGAGATATTTTCAACGAAATATTCCGTCAACGCCTTAAGAATAACCTCACTAAATTTTTTATTAAAATCGTCTGCTGAATCATTATTATCTTCTCCCTTCTTTGACGATGAGGATAAAAAAATAAGGAAACGGCTATTTGCAAAAATTATAAATGCGGCTGACGAGAATTTTAAAGATATGCCTGAAATGCTGCTTTTGAAAACGCACACCGAGAAGATTTTCGAAGATGGACTAGCTTCGTACAAAAACCTAGATCGCCGAGAAACGATCAGGTTTTTCAACGGGGGTTTAAACAACTTCGACATCAGTCAGGAGAAATTGAAAACAATTGAAAAAACGCGCTTTTATATTTGAAAATAGCTAAAGTGTTCACATTTCATATATTGTTTATATCATACATGAAATAAATTTTTTATATTATATATTACCTTTCTTTCCCTTAAAATTTTTTATACTTTGCAAGATTTACGGTGAAAAACGTAAAAACCTCCCTCCCTGTGAAGACGGCACTTCAGGATCGACGGTAAGCTTTGTAAATTTATACTCGAACGAGGCCTTCATAATAAACGACCTTCCATGGAATGGTAAGACGAGCCCATCCATGAGAGGATTAGAGGAAAAATCGACATTTTCTCGGCTGTCATTCACGCAGACGCCTGGACGAGGTTCGGGAACCCCACTATAAATTTTTGCTCTTGAAAGGACCGCCGAAGGTATCCAGAACGTCCTTCATCGAAAAAGAACAAACTACCGACCTCGGAATAGAGTTTGGGGGTGTCGTAAGTAAAAATAACATATATTAAATCATCATCGCGCCCAAAATTACGTCGCTCACGGATTGTACTTCGTCGAAGTAGAAAGGGTATATCCTTCCGGCGATGAGCAATTGAGTCTACTTTTCAAAAACGTCGTCCGGGTTGAAACCTCTTGAGCGCGGTTGCAACGATCTCCTCGATCGGATTTTGCAGACTCTCGGAACGCGAGAGTAAACTACTTTGCCGCAGTTCATGTTTCGCGAAAAAAGAAGAAAACGTAAACCCCGTATTCAAACGAGTGGACGATATTGGGATTTTGGAGCTGATAGTAGTCACCCGAAATCGAAACTTGTATCTCATTCTCATTCAATTTTGTTTCTTTGGCTAAATTAGTGAATCGACCATCCTCGGCTGAATTAGTGAATCAACCTCGACCGAATGAGAATGAGATAGCTTTCCCCTAATCGAAACTTGTATCTCATTCTCATTTAATTTTGTTTCCTCAACCTAATTAGTGAATCGACCATCCTAGACTAAATTAGTGAATCGACCTCGACCGAATGAGAATGAGATAATTTACCCAAAATCGAAACTTGTATCTCATTCTCATTTAATTTTGTTTCTTTGGCTAAATTAGTGAATCGACCATCCTCGGCTGAATTAGTGAATCGACCTCGACCGAATGAGAATGAGATAATTTACCCGAAATCGAAACTTGTATCTCATTCTCATTTAATTTTGTTTCCTCCGCCTAATTAGTGAATCGACCATCCTCGGCTGAATTAGTGAATCGACCTCGACCGAATGAGAATGAGATAATTTACCCGAAATCGAAACTTGTATCTCATTCTCATTCAATTTTGTTTCTTTGGCTAAATTAGTAAATCGACCATCCTCGGCTGAATTAGTGAATCGACCTCGACCGAATGAGAATGAGATAATTTATCCGAAATCGAAACTTGTATCTCATTCTCATTCAATTTTGTTTCTTTGGCTAAATTAGTGAATCGACCATCCTCGGCTGAATTAGTGAATCGACCTCGACCGAATGAGAATGAGATAATTTACCCGAAATCGAAACTTGTATCTCATTCTCATTCAATTTTGTTTCTTTTTCTAAATTAGTGAATCGACCATCCTCGGCTGAATTAGTGAATCGACCTCAACCGAATGAAAAATGAAGATAACGTGTACTCTGAAATCGAAACTTGTCTCTCATTCTCATTCAATTTTGTTTCTTTGGCTAAATTAGTGAATCGACCATCCTCGCTGAATTAGTGAATCGACCAGCTCGACGCTGAATTTAGTGAATCGACGCTCGCCGAATGAGAATGCAGATAATTTAACGCCTAAATCGTAAACTTGTATCTCAATTCTACCATCAACTTTTGCTTTCTTCTTACTAAATTAAGTGAATCGATCTCCTCGGCTGAATTAGTGAAGTCGACCTCAACCTGAATGAGAATGAGATAACTTTTATCCCGAAAGTCCGAACTTGTATCTCATTCCCTCATTAAATTTTGTTTCTTTTTCTAAATTAGTGAATCGACCTTCCTCGGCTGAATTAGTGAATCGCACTCCAGACCGAAACTAGAATGTGAGATAAGTTAACCTGATAACTCGAAACTTGTAATCTCATTCTCCATTCAATTTTGTTTTCTTTGGCTAAAATTATGAATCGACCATACCTCGCTGAATTAGTGAATGCGACCTCTGACCGCTGAAATTAAGTGAATCGACCTCGACCGAATGAGAATGAGATAATTTACCCTAAATCGAAACTTGTATCTCATTCTCATTCAATTTTGTTTCTTTTTCTAAATTAGTGAATCGACCATCCTCGGCTGAATTAGTGAATCGACCTCAACCGAATGAGAATGAGATAAATTTACCCGAAATCGAAACTTGTATCTCATTCTCATTCAATTTTGTTTCTTTTTCTAAATTAGTGAATCGACCATCCTCGGCTGAATTAGTGAATCGACCTCGAACGAATGAGAATGAGATAATTTACCTGAAATCGAAACTTGTATCTCATTCTCATTCAATTTTGTTTCTTTGGCTAAATTAGTGAATCGACCATCCTCGGCTGAATTAGTGAATCGACCTCAACCGAATGAGAATGAGATAATTTACCCGAAATCGAAACTTGTATCTCATTCTCATTTAATTTTGTTTCCTCCGCCAGATTAGTGAATCGACCCTCGACCGAATGAGAATGAGATAATTTAACCGCGAAATCGGGGAACTTGCTATCTCACTTCTCATCTCAATTTTGTTTCTTTGCTAAATTAAAAGTGAATCGACCATCCCGCAAATTAAGTGAATCGACCCTCGACACCGAATGGAGATGAGATAATTTACCCGAAGAATCGAACTTGTATCTCCTTCTCATTCAATTTTGTTTCTTTGGCTAAATTAGTGATCGACCATCCTCGGCAGAATTAGTGAATCGCCTCGACAAATCGAAATGAAGATAAATTCTAACCCGATCGAAACTTGTAATCTCATTCTCATTCATTTGTTTCTTGGCTAAATTATGAACTAGACCATCCTCGCAGAATTAAGTGAAATCGACCTCGACGATGAGAATGAGATAATTTATCCGAAAATCGAAACTTGTATCTTATTCTCATTCAATTTTGTTTCTTTATCTAAATTAGTAAATCGACCATCCTCGGCTGAATTAGTGAATCGACCTCGACCGAATGAGAATGAGATAATTTACCCGAAATCGAACTTGTATCTCATTCTCATTCAATTTTGTTTCTTTGGCTAAATTAGTGAATCGCCATCCTCGCAGCAATTAGTGCAATCCACCTCGACCGAAGAAATGAGATAATTTAACCTAATCGGAAAAACTTGTATCTCATTTCTCATTCAATTTTGTTTCTTGTTTTCTAATTTAGTGAATCGACCATTCCTCGCTTGAAATTAGTGAATCGAACCTCAACCGAATGGACAAGAATTAGAGATAATTTACACCGAGAAATCGACAACTTGTATCTCAATTCCCTCATTCAACTTTTTGTTTCCTTTTTCTAACATTAGTGAATCGACTATCCTGGGCTGAATTAGTGAATCGACCTCGACCGAATGAGAATGAGATAAGTTACCCGAAATCGAAACTTGTATCTCATTCTCATTCAATTTTGTTTCTTTGGCTAAATTAGTGAATCGACCATCCTCGGCTGAATTAGTGAATCGACCTCGACCGAATGAGAATGAGATAATTTACCCTAAATCGAAATCGAAACTTGTATCTCATACCTTATTCTCATTTAATTTTGTTTAGTCGATTGATGAAAACAAATTTTATATTTTGTAATGAATGTTATTTAACACCGTTATGGTCCTCAAGAAATGAATTGTTTCTTCGGCTAAATTAGTGAATCGACCTCGACCGAATGAGTATGAGATAGCTTTTCCCGATATCGAAACTTGTATCTTATTCTCATTTAATTTTGTTTAGTCGATTGATGAAAACAAATTTATATATGTAATAATAAAATATTTTCAAAATCTTAATTAAAATTAATCTTAAATAATTGTTTCTTCGGCTAAATTAGTGAATCGACCTCGACCGAATGAGTATGAGATAGCTTTTCCCGATATCGAAACTTGTATTTTATTCTCATTTAATTTTGTTTAGTCGATTGATGAAAACAAATTTATATTTGTAATAATAAATATATTTTCAAAATCTTAATTACTAAATGATTTTTTTAGGTTTTTTTTTTTGGCTTATTTTTGATAACCATAATCGATATGGCCAACGAGACATCTTCCATAGATCCTAAAATACAAAAAACTTTGAAGTTAATTCAAAGTACTGTGACCGATTTTCAGTACGAGGTGAATACGAAAGAAAATAATCTGAAGGAAAATTTTGACACCCTCGTTAGTTCGCCTCATCGTCTAGTGAAAAAAAAATTGAAATCGAGCATTAACGAATTAAACAATTTGAAAATAACCCGACCTTTCTTTTTTAATGAACAAGATATGAGAAATATTTTCCAAATTTGTAAAATTGGAATTTTAAATTTAGCTATGCTACATTTTAAAAATCTGAATGAAGGGTGTAGAAAAGATAAAAAGAGACGCGCAAATGAAATCAATATTCGACGTTCTCAAGAAATATATGGAAACACCGAAATTTTCAAGTCATTTTCAGACGATATTTACGAACAAGATTATCGCCATATATATTTACCCAAATTTGGAACAGGAGCCTCAACTTCTCAAAAAGAAGAATTTTTATTTCAAAAATGTTATTCTTCTGATGATGCTGCGGCGGATATGGACGATATACATTTTTTTCGTTTAAAAGTCAACGTCCCCATCACGTATAATCAAATCATTCGGTTGTGTTTAGCTAAAATTCAGTATCATACTAGTAACGATAAACATGAACACATGGCCATAACTAATACTGAAGGTATGAATAAACAGTTACAAATTACGATTGAGAATATGTTACGTTTTGAAGATTGTTTAGAACAAAAAAGTATGATGAAATATACTTCTCATTTGTTATCCTTATTTTATTTCAACGCGGTATTATATATCTGTAATAATGATGGCGATACAAAATTATTTTCCGCAACACCGACTAATTACTTAACTTTAAAGTTGTATTTCTTTTTGCGCACCTATTACGTTACACCAGCTACGTATATCATGGAATTGCAACTGTTCAAAAGAGTGTTAATAAATAATTTGAGCAAGGCAAACATTCACCGGTTCCTTTTTGATTCATGGGTTTTTAGAGAAATGAATCTTTTCAACCGTCGTAAGAAAAAAAGAGCTTACAGTCTAAGCACCGAAATGAATATGTATTTTAATGATTTTTCGAGATCATCTCACCTCATTTCCTGCTATTCGCTTCTCGAAGTCTTAAAAAAATTATCTAGATCGATGGAGAAAAATGAAATGGAACTAAAACTGCTTTCTGATGATGAAAAAATCTCAGTGAATAAGATTAATTTACTCAAGAGCTCTCTGAAAACGGATTGTTTTAATATTTTGCTTATATATTTAGGGCTAGTGTATGGAATTTCATGGCCAAAAATTAAACAGCTTAAATATCGCGACGTATTGAATTTAGTTTTGGGCATTTTACCTGATAAAACTAAGAATATTAGTATTCCGCATGTTATGGGATTGCCATCGATAACACTTCTTTTATATGGAATTCGGCAGTCACAAGCAAATCCATTCATCAAGGATATGTGCCCAAAAAACGAAGCTCTCAAATTTAAATTCGGTCCCTTGCCGGATATAACCCCACCGCCGTTCAACAATATTTTAATAAACGAGAGCGTATGCACGACAAAAATAAAGCGAGTCCTCGAAGAACATTATAAATCGGATCAAAAATTTTCAAACCTCTTGCTTTTTATTATAAATAATTATTTTGAAACGAACCCTGAACTTTCGATTGATGAGATGCATGTAGTTTGTGAACGATTTTTTGATTCCCATTACCCGGAAATAAATCTAAAGGATAAAAAAAAGGGGTATGAAAAAGATTATCAGCGGCAGCAACAGCAGCGACAACTGCAAGATCATTTAGGAAATTCACCACTTAATAGCCTGATTACTGTAAAAAAAGTAAGTATAAATCATTATCGGGTCGACAACATTGGAGACATGGCTTTATTAGCGATTATCCTTTATAAAAAGTATATCGGTTTCGAGTTTGACGATTTATGCTTCAATCAGGTCTCATTGTCCCATTTTCAGACACTCGTTATTGATCTAATTATACGAGATTTCGCTACTTGTGGAGGATTTGAATTACCCCTTGAGGAAAATAAAGCTAAAAAATTAAAAAGCGATGTTCATCTTACAGGCATTAAAATGGAGAAAGAACAACCGAAATTGCAGTTCCCAGTTTCACACCCGATAATGTACAATTACAAGAATGTGAAACCGGAGGTAAATGTGAGCAACAGCGATCGTAATAAAATTCTGGAAAATAGTTTATCAAATTTGATGACCATGAGATATGCGATGGATTCTCTAAGAATTACGTCATTAAATTTTGTATTACGATCGTGCAGCGAAACGCTACTTTCATCCCCCTTCGTTGATGAGGAAGATAAAAATAAGAAAAAAAAAGAATTCCAAGAAATTATTCACGAGGTCGACGAAAATTATAAAGATTTGCCTCAAATGTATGTTTTGAAAAAATATTCGACAACGTCAATATTTGAAGACGAACTTTGCTCCTACAAATGCGTAGATCGTGAAACTTTTAGAAATTTTTTTATGGGGAAGGCAATTCACTTTAATTTCAACCGCAAGGAGATAAATCCCAACGATGTCGTCGAGAGAACTCGTTTTTTTACTTCGAGCAGCGATTAGGAATATATAATCTATTATTTTTCTTCTATTTTATTATTATCTATTGTAATATTTATCTATATCTAAAATTATTTTTAGTTTTAATCTAACCATAAATTTAAATTTTAGAGTAACGTATGTATTATGTATTATTAGGAAATTGAAACAATTGTATATATTTTTATACCTTTATTTTATCATATCATTTAATAAAAAATAAAAAACAAATAAACTTTTATTTTCATCAAACATCGATGTCGGACAAATCATCTATTGTTTTAACGGAATTTTCGCTTCGATCATTACCAGGGAAAACTTGTTTAATGCAGTTGCAGATTCTGTCAAGAACATATTTTAAAAGGTTCGCTGCGCAATCCGGTTTAGAGGTAAAAAATTGCAAACTGGCCCTTGGAATAATATCAACTATATCGATCGTTTTAGATTTAACGAAACGATCTATTTTTTCCCTAATTAACAAGGGCGAGGTATTTGCGCGCTTAAATTTTTTTCTGCGGTTTAAAAATTCAACCAATCTTTCTTGAAAACTATTTTCATCCTCGGCGACTAATCGATCTAATTGAGAGTAGAACTTCATTTTTTTGGACATATGATCAAGATAAAATGAACTAGAGCAATACATTGTTTCATTTACTTTTTTGACACTTTCATATTCCGAACTATTTATAAAAACTTTATCGAATTCGAAAAAATCTAAACCTATTCCAATCGAATTCGCCAGTTTACACACCTCCATTGAAGTGTCGATTAGAATATTTTGCATGGTTTCTACTACAAAATCAATGAAAGACAGAAAGAATTCCATTTCGCTTCCTCTTTCATCACCATCGTTATTATTAACAATATTATCGCCTCGAGCATCGGGACTCATTCTTTCGAACTCCGCTTCCTTATTTGATTCACTTTGACTAATATATTCGGAATGAGAAGAATAAAAGCTATTCCAAACGCGTTTTTTGGCTCTCAACGATCTCCTCTCCCTGTTCGAGCTATCGCCACTAGTTTTCAAAGCGATAGTTTTTTTCTTTCTTTGACATTCATCCCAGAATTTTTCGGAAACGATTCGCGCGATCCTGAAAAAACCAATTGACGTTAACAAAAGATTTTTTTTGAAAATGCCTTTTTTAAAATTTTAGCCTTATCGAGAGCATCTTCTGGAAATCCATTTCCTTCCTCGTTATCAAACCCAGTAAATGGTTTTACAAATAACATACATTCTCCGTGAGCATCAAACCATTCCTTATTGATTCCCTTTTCGAGACTTTTAAAGTCATTTTCTTCTTTCAGGAGCATTGAAACGCATTCGTACGATTCATCCGTACCGTGTTTAAGCAAATTGACTATTGTCGGACCAAACTCATAAATTTCGTTCGCCTTTTCTTCAAATTTTTTAGCGAAAAAGTTTTTTTAAATAAGAACCCATTGAAAAGGTAGATTTGAAATCATTATAATTAGTTTCAAGCGCGTCTTCTTGAAGTTTACCTCTGGATGTTGAATCTTGGATTTTTTTATTATTTTTTAATAGAATTTCGTTATTTTCGATTTCACTGGTGCAGCTAGACTTAATATTCGACCCCGAGAAACATTTATTATCGCATTTATCGTCGAAGACGGCCGGTTCTGATGCAAAAAACGACATAAAAACGTTGCCAGGTTCTCCCTTTTTAAAAGAGCCAATAGCGTCTTTATCAGCAATTTCATGGGCAGCGTGATCGTTTTCTTTATTAGATTGAAAAGCGACATTCTCATAACCTTCGTAATTATTAACATATTCGGCGAGGTGTCTTTCATCAGCCTCTAAGGGAGGATCAGGAAAACGGGTAACATTTAATATCGGAGAAAGGCGTGTGGATTTTTGAATATGATTTTTTGATCTAGGAAAATTATTGTAACGAAGGGATGAGGTATCGGAATCGCTTTTAGTGTCTGTTTTCTGGCCAATATCTCCCTCGGTTACATATTCAAATATAGGGTTATTAGGCATTTTATTTATAGTTGAAACACGTTCTTCATTTTCTTCGGTTGTTGCGATACTTTGCAAAGTTGGCGGAGAAATATTTGAAATATTTACTTCTGAGGGGGAAAGTGGTTTCAATGAACTTTCGTTCACTTCCCCATTTTTTCGGTTCCATTTCAATCCTGACTTTTCCTTTTCGCTCTCTTTTTCTGGTCGTTCTACTTGACCTTCTATTCGCTCACCCTTATTATTGGATTGGAGAGTAACGGGAAAAGAAACGATATCATCGGCGCCAACGTTAAAACTTTCACTTTGCGCGGTGGGGTTGGAAACTAAAAACGTTGACAAGTCGATATCGTTACTATCATCGGCATATTCTCTATTTTTAAGCCCATGAATACTATCGTTCATCGCTAAGATACGATTCTCTTCGTCGTTATTATTATTATTATTAATAGACTTTTTATCTGATTGATTTTTTAATTTGCTCGCATCTTCAATACGTTCGATTTCAATTTCAGGGTAGATGAAATGAGGTGTCGGTTCGTTGCTGTACCTGTCGTCGTCGTTTTTATCGTCGCTGTTGTGGCCGACGCTACCCTCATCGTCGCCACTGTGGCCGACGCTATCCTCATTGTCGTTGCTGAGCCCGATGCTATCCTCGTCGTCGCTATCCTTGCCGTGATCGCCGTCGTTACCGCAACTTTCATCGTCACCGTCGTATTCGAATTCATCGACATTTTGACTGGAATTGATCGGTGAATATCTGTCGAGTGCCTTAGAACCATTATTGAGGTTTTCTTGGTTCGATATTTTCGTTTCTTCAATTTTAAAACTTTCAGGTGTTTCTATTGCGTCGCTAACATCTTCTAGCAAATAATTTTTATGTTCGTATAAAGTCTTAAATCTTCCTCTCATGTACTTCTTCAGTTCTAAATTAAATCTTTTGGAATCTTCTTCAGCCTCGAGGAGATATTCCTGAACTCTTTTATCATTCGGCATTAAGAACGAGAACTCTGGCTCATTATGATCAGTATTTTCATAATATTTGTCTAATTTTTTTTTTGAACTACGACGGGTTTCTGATTTCTCCTCTTTTTGATGCATCTCATCATAATTTTCGCTCTCGTAACAAACCTCCTCATAATGTTGGTCGTTATTCGTATTTTTAGCAACGACATCAGTTTCGTCGCTGTTGTTTCCGAAATCGCATTTGTATTGGCGTTTAATAATTTCGATATCATTAGAGTTTAAATATTTAGCTTTTTTAAGCGCAGAAAGTAACGTTCTGGAAATTCCCAATTCCTCGGTATCATTTGTTTCATCTTCCCTTTCCTCCGTCCCGTCCTGCTCATTATATTCTTCCTCATCTTCTTCCGAGTTTTCTGATCCGTGTGCTGATTGAATTTTATTGCTCAACAAAAGATTATTTTCATTAGAGGTGTCACTTTTTTCGTCGAATTTGCAGTCTGGAGAATATAGCTCTTGATAAGGACTATTTATATTTTTGTACGAGTCGGAAGCGATGTCAGCACATCTATTTCCAATTATATGTTCGTCTTTTTTTCCATCAATTGGGGAATTAACGTCGTCCGCTATTAAAAAATCAGATCGATGTTCGTCTATTGATGGCGCGGAGTTATTTTTGAAAACGAGCTTTTTCGGTGTTTGGTGTACTATTAATTTTTCATCGTTACTAGCCGCGTTAGAAAAACTAGACTGATCATTTTTATGTTTCATCATTTGATAAAGGTTTTCCCCTCCAAACACATCTTTAAATATTTCTTCTGAAGATGAATTTTCGATATTCATTTTTGAAGTTTTATGAAGCAAAAAATTGAAGATAAGGTTAATTTAAAATTTTTTTTAAGAAAAAGAAAATATATTTATTATGTCGGCAATTTTTTTTAAAATATAACATGCTGATGATGATTAATCACGAAGGCGTGAGAAAGAAAAAAACGAAAACGACAAGGCCCGTAAATTTCGGAAAACCTGAAACGCGTAAAAATAACTCTAATATTAGGAAACACGACAAAATGGAAAAATATAAACCCGAAGGATTGCTCGAAATGCTTGTTAATGCGGAAATCACGGACCCTCCTCCGTGGGTATCGCGCGTCGATCAATTTCCAAAACTTTCAAAAATGGTAGATGATATTGGTGGATGATATCGTTCGTCTTAAATCCGAATTCCTTTTAAAAAGCTCAAACAGTGTCGAAAAAAACTTTTGCGAAATCGCCTTGCGAAAAATGAAAATACGTTTCATCTTCATTTCAAATATCGGTGAAAACGAAGGAACAAAAAATTATCAACTTACGAAAGAAGCTTTGCGAAAGAGAAAAGAGGGGGGAGAAAAGGTCTACCGCTGCTGTTCTGAGCACTCTATTATTGTGGGAGTAACGAGTTGCTCCACTAAAAATCAACAAGCGAACGAAGCGATAGAGAGTCACGTAAACCCCACTGATGTAGAACGAGTGAGTATTTATATTATATCTATGACAACTCGACCCAGCGATCGAGCAGTTTAGAAGTAAAATACACCGCTACATAGTTGCGCTTACACTGATCTTAATGGCATAGTGTCTCTAGAAGTCGAAGTATAATCACATTCACATACGAGGACTCGTTCTACCTTTGCTTGCTATCAGAGTAGCGCATTAAGTAAATACGCGTTTGTACGATTTCACTCCGCTATCCTCGTTTAAGAAGAATTGCAGCTATGTCGGACCATAAATTTCGTTCGCCTTTTCTTCAAATTTTTTAGCGAATAGTTTTTTAAATAAGAACCCATAGAAAAGGTAGATTTAGAAATACGTCTCATCAGTTAGCTCGAGAACATGCCGCTGTTTATGTCTGCTCTCTACTGCCAAATAATTTCCAATCGACTTACATGTCAGATTATAGAGTGATTAGCGATTCTTATTATAACTATTCAGGTCTATGGAAAACACGTTCTTTATTTCTGCGGTTGTTGCGGATACGTTTTGCCAAAGTTGCCGGAGAAATACTTGAAATATGTACTTGTCTGAAGGGGCAGCTTTATCTTCAGCACCTCTTTCTCTCTTTCCCCATTTTTTTGGTTTCTCCTTTCCAATCCGGACTTTTCCTTCTGTTCTCTTTCTCTCCGTTACTACTCACCTTTTATTGCCCCTCTCTTATTTTTCCATTTAGGTAGTATTGGAGTAAATAATTTGTATATATCTATTATCCATTTCGGCTCACTGGTTGACAAAAGGTGTCACTTTTTTCGTCGAATTTGCAGTCTGGAGAATATAGCTCTTGATAAGGACTATTTATATTTTTGTACGAGTCGGAAGCGATGTCAGCACATCTATTTCCAATTATATGTTTGTCTTTCTTTCCATCAATTGGGGAATTAACGTCGTCCGCTATTAAAAAATCAGATCGATGTTCGTCTATTGATGGCGCGGAGTTATTTTTGAAAACGAGCTTTTTCGGTGTTTGGTGTACTATTAATTTTTCATCGTTACTAGCCGCGTTAGAAAAACTAGACTGATCATTTTTATGTTTCATCATTTGATAAAGGTTTTCCCCTCCAAACACATCTTTAAATATTTCTTCTGAAGATGAATTTTCAATATTCATTTTTGAAGTTTTATGAAGCAAAAAATTGAAGTTAAGGTTAATTTTTACATTTAAAAAAAAGAAAAAGAAAATATATTTATTATGTCGGCAATTTTTTTTAAAATATAACATGCTGATGATGATTAATCACGAAGGCGTGAGAAAGAAAAAAACGAAAACGACAAGGCCCGTAAATTTCGGAAAACCTGAAACGCGTAAAAATAACTCTAATATTAGGAAACACGACAAAATGGAAAAATATAAACCCGAAGGATTGCTCGAAATGCTTGTTAATGCGGAAATCACGGACCCTCCTCCGTGGGTATCGCGCGTCGATCAATTTCCAAAACTTTCAAAAATGGTAGATGATATCGTTCGTTTTAAATCCGAGTTCCTTTTAAAAAGCTCAAACAGTGTCGAAAAAAACTTTTGCGAAATCGCCTTGCGAAAAATGAAAATACGTTTCATCTTCATTTCAAATATCGGTGAAAACGAAGGAACAAAAAATTATCAACTTACGAAAGAAGCTTTGCGAAAGAGAAAAGAGGGGGGAGAAAAGGTCTACCGCTGCTGTTCTGAGCACTCTATTATTGTGGGAGTAACGAGTTGCTCGACTAAAAATCAACAAGCGAACGAAGCGATAGAGAGTCACGTAAACCCCACTGATGTAGAACGAGTGAGTATTAATATGCACGCGGTGATCGAGCATTTAGAAAATATTAATATTGGTCACGATATGGGTTTGCTAGACGTCGAAGAATGCATTCAAGACACCCATCTCGTATTAATGGATAAACTGTTGAAAAAGGAAAAACTCGGGCGTTTTTCGACCGAGAGAAGGTTTGCGGGAACGGATCACGAATACCCGCGGTTTAGCTCCGAAGAAGAGGCGTACCGAGAACTTCTAAAAATAACCGACCGGTATAACGAAACTATTGATTACATTAAGGAAAGCGCCTCTCTCGATTCTGCTAAAAAGTTTACTCTGTATTTCAAGTGCGCCGCTTGGATTTTACACAGATTTGTGGCCCTTCATCCCTTCGCAGACGGAAATGGGAGGATGTGTCGACTACTCGCTAGCCATTGCCTTTATTTGATCTGCCCATTCCCGTGTCCTATTTATAATATACGAGCACCGAAAACGCGAGATACCTACTTAAGTGCTGTGATGGAGGCGGAAAAATCGTTAGCGGGGCTCGGCCTTTTAACCGCTTTACTAATCGAAAGCGCCTGGGATTCTTTTAAATACGTTTTTAAATTAATGGAGCAAGAAAAAAATAAAAAAAATTATAAAGGCTAATAATGACAGGATCAAATGAGAGGAATAAGTAAATTGTAACACCAATTTTAAATAAAATTTGATTTAAAGTTATTTTTTTAACCTTTTTTTTTAATTTTTATACCGGATATATATTTTGATTGTTTTCATTCAGCACTTCATTTGAAGTCGTCTTTCTCGAAAAACGGTTGTAAATAATTCCACTTTTAACAAAAATGGAGGACGATAGTATTCGAAATCCAGAAATCGGCAAGCGGCGTCTAGAAACCAGAGGAATCTTGCAAGGTTTAAAATCCCACAAACCCAGTGACGGTTCAGAAAACTCTTCTTTCCCGTCTGATGGGGACGAGGGGCCCGCAACAGGCGTTCTCCTGAAGCGAACAAGGGGTGTTAAAAAAACTCGTGATCAGAAAAATGAAAACGCGAGAAAACTTCGTCAGCAAAGAAAAGAAGAACGAAAATGCTTTATGAGGTAAATATTCAAACGCACACGGGTTTCTATCTATCTATCTTTATATATATATATATATATATATATATATCTATATATATATATATATATAATATATATTATAATTAATATAGTATATATTATATATTTCTTTTAAGTTGCATGAATATGAAAAAAAAAGAAACGAACAACTAAAAGCAGAAGAGCAACGACTCCTTAACGAAGAAAAGTTCTTAAAAGAGCAATACTTAGAAGATTAATAAAAATAAAATTATGTTTATCATTAAAAATTAAGCTTCTTTGACTCAAAAATTATAAAAATAATAATTCAACATATTTTTCTGCGAGTATAAACAATCCTCATAGGAAATTAAAACTATCAACCTCATTAATTGTAAGGGTTTATTGGCAAACATTTATACACGAAAAAAAAAATAATGAAAAGAATAATACATATTATCAATATAGACGAAAATCGATCTCTTCTTTCTCTCAATGATCCATGATAACTATTTCCAAATAGTATTTGTTGAAGTTGAAAAAGTTCAATTCTCTTCTCTAAAAGAGAAATGTTGTCAAATTTTTTCTCGAGTTCCTTCATTTTTTGCAACATATTATTTACGCCCTTGTCGTATTTTTCGCTAAGATTATTCACGCCATTGTCGTATTTTAAGGTTAGACTATTCACGCACTCTTCGTATTTTTTGTTTAGATTATCCTCAAAATCGGTCAACAATTTCTCGTCGGTCGTATTCGGGGCGGTTCCTGTTTTCATTCTTCTTGGGTTGGTTCGAGCGTTGTTGGTTTTTTCCGCGACGTGATCTTCAGATGTGCGTTTTGGGGTGGAATTTCACGATTATATACGTTCGCTCTGAAATTGAATATTATATTTTATGTATTTTAAATATAATTATATCATAAAAAATCAAATTTTTTATCAATAAATTTTAAATATTTGATAAAATAAATTATTGATCGAGTTACTATATTTTTTGAGGAAAGATACTTCTATATTTTGGACGAATTAACCAATGTAGTACCAAACGTTCTTTTCAAATTTTTATCGTTTCTCGAGATGTATAACACCGGATGTTTTACGATGGAAGAAACATTCAGCTAACTAACTGCTTCCTGCTAAAAATATTCTTGACCGGACTAAACGTAGGAGAGATCGTGCTAAAATTGAAAGGGCTTCACTCACCGTTGGATTCAGATGATATATATAATAGAGTATTTAGTGAATTCACAAAATTGATACGTGCCGTAGATTGCGAATCAAAAAGAAAGAGTAATTTGAAATGGATAATCCTGAGCCCGATGTGTGTGGCGTAAAGGATCCAGAGAACGATAATGAAATTAATCTTCGCCCCAGGAATGAAAGTATTTCGGCTCGCGATGATAAAAAACTAGAGCCCGTTTATGATATAGAGAAACGAGGGATCCCGAAAATTAAGGAGAACTACGCTGGTGAAGAGCGCGCCAGTGATCCATTTCGAGTTAAAATTAGCGAAGAAGAAGAAGAAGAAGAAGGCCTGGGCCGATATATTGAAGAACTACTTTCTAAAACTTTCGACGATTCACCAAAACCCGATCGGAATGAATTAGAAGAGGAGGAAGAATCGGGCGTCTCTCTAAGCGAGAATGAAAATCTTTTTCAAGCGAATAAACGATGGAACGAAAACGCAGATTTAAACACGCGCTCGAAAACCCCGACGAAAGTGACTTTTTCAGATAATGTTGAAATATATTTAGCCGATGATCGCGATAGAAAGAGTCCTTGGGAAATGTTTGCGAGGGATCGAGCGAGATTTCATAGAAGAATTAACGAAACAAAATATACCTTAAATCGCGTTTTAAGTCACGAACATCGACGCAAAGTTTTCAATAGATTCGAGCGATAGTAACGCAATAACCGCGAATAAAATATTTATTTATTATATTACGCCTTTTAATTTCTAATATGCGAGTCAAAATAAAATAAAATAATAATGAATAAAAATAATAATAATAAAAATAATGAACTTTTTTAATAAATTATTTTTATTTTTATTACGTAATTTTTTAGTCCCGAATATACCTATCGTTGCATCGCGACAGGTTGAGACCCGCAAATTATTAATCTCGATACATTTTAATTAAAGAATACTTTTCAAAAACACCAAATTATTTACTGCTGAATTAGCGAGAAAAAAATATATATAAAAGAGAAAAATTAGGGAAATCATTCCCGGTCTAAAAGAAGCATCAACGAGTTCCCGCGTGTAGCCTCAGGGTTAAAAAAAACGTAACGAGAAATTTCAACAAGGCCGTAGTTTGAAGAACGATCAGAAGAGAACCAGGTGGGTGTAAAAATTAAATATAGATGATGTATTTATTTACATTTTTTTTATTGGCGTTGGTCAAACTAGAGTGCGTGATGTGCTCTAGTCGCTTCGTTTCGTCGTCGTCGTCGTCAGTTCCGACCTTTTGAATTTCTCGCGATTCATTCGAAGGACCGAATAAGGGAGAGTAAATATTCCTGTAGATATAGGCGATTATTATTATAGCGAAGAACATGAAGAGCGACAATCCGACTCGCTTAGACGCCCGAAGAGTTAAAAGCGCGCAGGCGATCGCCGCTCCCATGGCGAGCGCCGGACTATCGTAAATTTTAGCCGTGAGTTTCCCGAACATGTTCTTTCCCGCGGCGAGGACCCCTTCGCCTACCGAACTGACGACCTTATCGACGATTCCCACCGAAAGGTCGGCCGCGGCTTCTAAGACGCCCATGGCTTTATCGCAGGTGAGGCTCGTTCCTTTTTCCATTTTGGAAACGTCGAACTTCGTCGAAAGCGGAAACCCTCGGCCGAAAGACCCCCACCCCCCGCATTTGCCGTACGCTCTCACGTCGTTGGCGCTGCAGTGAGAGTACCCCTTAACCGGAGCGTAAAATTCGTTGTCGTAGGAATAAACGTCGCCTTCCGAGGGGTTCTCGTTCTCCCAAAGCTCGATTTCGGTTTCGAAAGGGTGCTTTCCTATTCTTACTTCGCCGTGCGAGGATTTGTCGTCGCAGGAGAATTCGATTATTTTTTCGGACTCTACGCGCCCCGGAATGTTCGGGTTCACGCGATTCAGGTGGCAACCCGAGCTCCCGTACAAATGCGGAATGACGATTAATTTGAACGCCCCGTAAACTACGCCGCCTACTATAAGGTACCTCGCGAATCGCGTTTTAAGAAATTTGACGGTCCCGATCTTGACGCCTTTCATGGCGTTCACGAAGGCTTTATCCAATAATCGCAACGTTTTGCTTTCTTCTACGAATTTTTGGAGTCGAAGGTCGTCGCCGCTCCTTGGCGGGTACGCCGGGGACCGCTTGATTTTGTCGTTCATTTTTATCTCTTCCGGGGTGGCGATTTTTTTTAAAAAATTGTCGCATTTTGAGCTATGTATTTTTATGTTCGGTTCGGGGAAGTCCTCTAAATTTCGTAGTCTGGTGATGTCGTCGAGAATTTTCCCGTGGCTCGGGTTCATTTGACGCCGAGCTGTTTCATGAATTGGGTGTGCGTGATTTCGTTCAGTTTCAGGCGCGTTATCTCGTCCGACAACAATTTTTTCGTTTTCTTGATTCGTACGGGGTGAGTTTTCGTCAAAGCGTCTTCCGGCATGTGATTTAAAATACTCTTCTGAAGCGCCTTTTCGTAACTTTGCTTGGCCATTATATTCTTTACATCTTTCTTAATTTTCATAGATGGAAACGCGTCTCCTTTTACTTTCGGTATTTTTAAAGCCGTGTCTAAATAGGAATTGATGATCCTGGAGGTGAATGCTTTAATTTTTATTTTAAACGCCGAGTGTTTAATTACTTCTTTTTGCCTTTCAGAACCGATAAAACTGGGAAGAGTTACAGCATCGACGGCGAAAGATTCTCCGAAATCGAGGGCTCCTCCATCGTCGTGGTCGTTTTTTTCGTGGTCGTTTTGGCCATGGTCGTTTTGGCCGTGGTCGTGGTCGTCGTCGAGAGCTCCTTCACTTGGTCTTCCGCTACCAATAGCTGCTCTTTCTTCTCCGACGCTGTCGTCGTCGCATTGGCGACTCTCGATTTCCGGCGAGGGCGTCATCGTCATCGTCGTCGTCGTCGTCGTCGTCGTCGTTCGCGCGGCGGCGATATTTAGATTCTGAAAAACGCATCGCGTTTATCACAACCTTTATCGCATTTCGTGTACGCGATTTTTTCGGCTAGTTGTAATTTTTCGGAACGACTATTATCTTTTAAACCCTTTGCGCGCGTCTCGTGGTAATCTCGGTTTTGCTTTTGCTCTTTTTGACGTTGCTGCTGACCATCTCGGCGACTCTCGATTTCCGGCTGAGGCGTCATCGTCGTCGTCGTCGTTCGCGCGGCGGCGATATTTAGATTCTGGAAAACGCACCCCGTCGGATTTTTCTGAGGTCCGTTGCCGTATATAAAAATAACGTTCGACACTATAGCTCTTTCAGCCAAATCTCGCGAATCCTCCTCCTCCTCTTCACCTAATAGGTCGTTTCTTTGAATTCTCATAAATAACGCTTGGAGATTTTTGTTCCCGCGACAATTTATCGATAAGACCTCGCACCCTTCGTCCTCCGACCGCTCGTCGATTTTTGGCGACGAGTCGATATCGCTCCGTCCCCGCGAAATCATTTTTTCAATCAGAGAAATCATTAGTTTTTTAATATTTTCTTCGTTTTCCAAAAAGAAATCGGCGGTTTTGTAATGATGATGGGGTTCCGTTACCAGTCGCTGCATCCGTTCGGGTCGCGAAGATCGATCGAGATAAAAATCTTCGGGAAGTAGTAAATTGTCGAAAGAAAAAAAATTATCGGGTAGTAAAAAAGTTTTAATCGAGGGGTCGGGGTGATTCACGATTTTGTGTTTTAACGGAACGCGCCCCCTTTTTTCGTTGGATTTAATCCTCATACGCGACTTGTAGCCGAGCGGTTCGATTATTTTTTCTTCCATAATTAAAAACAAATAGATAGATTAAGAGAACGTTTTTAAAAATTCGAAAAAATTTAAAATGTTGCTTTATTATCTTTTTATTTTATATAAATTTAACGCCTAATAATTTAAAATAGAATATAATATATAATACTAACAATTGTATTTTTTTTGCTTTTTTACAGCTTACTGAGGAGGATTTAGTCGACTCCGCTGGCGCGAGAGATTCCTTATTATTGCCGTTAAAAAGAAGCGTTTCGAAATTCATTTCTCATTCATTCAATCGCCCGCCATGGAAGCCAACGACTCCCCCTCGACGTCGTCAGAACCCAAGAAACAGAGATATGAGAAGGATCTTGACAACCATTTTGACGTCACAAAACAAATTGTCGAACAGTACGAAGAAACTCTCAATACATTTGACGGCACGACCCTGCAATATTTATTGGACGCGAAAGAAAACGCTCATAAACTAATGACTGAAAGAGGTGTGACCATACCCCTTTACGAAGACTTTATGGTTTACATCGATCCAGAACACGATGATATTTTTTGCAAAAGAAACTTTTTTACCAAAAAGTATAGGTTTTCGCTGAACGAAGAGGAAAAATGTCCGGTCATCTTCAGTTACTCTCACTCACCCAACATCGCGATTTACGCGTGTCTAGACAGCCTTTACGCGGTGACTGAAGAGAGAACTAAATACGAAAAACCCTATTTTAAAAGTTATATTTATGGGGCATTAACAAAAATCAAATACCTAAATCACGCCAGAAATGAAACGAGGGATCACAAAATATATAATGAAGAGTATAAGATATTCGACTTGATTAGCGAGAAAGAGTATATTTTAAAATATTTTCAAAATGAAAGGAAAATGCTTTCGCTGGAAATTAAGAAAAACCGCTCTTTTATGGAGCGTGGCGTGAGCGAACTTTTAACACGCATGCACGATAAGGACGCGCAAAAACCGAAGGACTCTACGCTGAAATTGACGTTTCATCAGATCGATCTACGTTCCTCGCGAATCAGTTCTAGAGCATTGGGGAATGATGATGATAATCAACACATCACTCGATCCACCGCCACAGCCGATATTAAAATAGGGGCCACGAAATTAAAAATAACCGAAAATATTTTCAGTTCTTCAATAATATTATCAGCGACCGCGTATGAATTTGAACCGAAGAATGAAGAAATAAACGACGAAGGCCTCGCCACAGACGATGATCACCCATCAAAAGGTTTGTTCGACGGATCATTTTTCAACGAAGAAATTAATCTAGGTTTGCCGACTATTTTTACTAAAGAAAATTGCGATTTGATATTTGAAGACATTAAAAAATCGGAAATCAGACAAACGGGAGTTTTCAAGCAACAGGAGGGCGTCCGGGAATACTTGTTTTCACTGATAAATCGAAGAAAATCTGACGAATCCCGCAAAAATGGATCTAACGCTAAAAAACTTAAAAGAATGGTCAACGGTCACTTCAGTTTAACCTTTTCGATCGATGTCTTACTGGAATCGAACATCCGCCTCCACCCACCCCTCGTCGAACCCGAATGTAGTTCGAAGAAATCGGAAAATATCAAAGAAATATTATTCGAAAAAGAAATTCTCAGAAATGAAATGGACCAATTTATAAGCCGATACCAGTTGTATTCACCCGTAAACGAATATTCTGTTCGACTTACCGCAAAATTCGGCAAAGCGATCACCTACTCAGAGGAAACGCAGAAATACATCGAAAAACATTTGCTTTTCGATGAAAATCGACTCGTTCACAAATTCACGGAAGGTGGTGAAATATTTGATTTTTTAGACCCGTTTCGGTTATGGTACAGCTCCTTTGACATTTCCCCGATTCACGAAATGATGAAAGTGAATAAAGTATATTTTCATTTCACGTCCACCGATCGTCTCTGCAACGCCCACATAGTGGGCATGGATGCGTTTTATCTGCATACCAGTTTAAAACCTCACAAAATTTTAAAGAGAAATTCACATTCGACGGATGACGACGACGATGGCGATGATGATGTTTATTACGATGAGGGATCGGATGAAGCCTCGTGGAACCCGGCGACCTTTTCAATATTGATTAACAAATCATCGACCGCAAATTACAACGACGCATTGAAGTACATTATTTCTTTTTCAAAGGGAGTTAGTTTCGATTACAAAAAGAACGAGATCGATTTAAACTTCATTTTTAAAGATGATAAAAACGTCAGTACCCCCAAATCTCTTTTCAATTTCAGTAGATACCGAATAAAAATTCCTAAAACGAAGTATACCTTCGCTAACATAAGACTAGAGAAATGTTTAAAGGAAGCTTACATGCCCCATATGTACGATACTATAAAATGTACGGACGATACTCTCGAAAAAATCGATAAGTCCATGAAAGCCATTTTAAAAAACGTAGATTCCATTTGCTCAAAAGGTAAAAAACTAGATTTTAAAATTATTACTACTAAAAACAAAAACAATAAAAGAAAAAAAAGCAGCGAGGACGATGGTAAAGGGAACAAGAGAAAGAGAGAACAAGAGGAACAGCTTTTAAGAATCGAGGAACAGC
>JABUQX010130799.1:0-10000 GCA_015478945.1 Trachelipus rathkii
TATTTACTTATTTAATGTTCTTTTTATTGGAAATTATATGTTATACACCTGAAAACATGTTTTACTGCCCCCTTATGTACGCTTTGTTGTTTAAGATGTTGGGGCTGGCTGTTTATTCGTGTAGCCGTTGTGTGTTAAGTATGTCATGTTCATAGTTTAGCTTTACAGAGAATAAAAACTTTACTTTGTTTGTCTTTACCAATAGGTATGCTAGTGTTAAGTGTGGATCTTTGTTAAGGTTAGCAGTTTTTCTTGCTTAAGATGTGTCTGACTTGCCTTTGTACATTATATTTTCTTAGTTCAGCTGGTGCTATGTTAGCTTTATTAATGTGAAAACTTTTATTTTACGTTATATATTGATTACTTTACTACAATTGTTAAGTGTGGAAACTTTGTTAACGTTAACCATTTATTCCTGTCTAAGATGGACTAAGTTTCTCGTTGTGGGTTATATTCATAGTTCAGATGATGCTAAGTAAGCTTTATTACTGTGAAAACTTTGTTACGTCATCATATATTGTTTGATGTTTGTATAAAGAACTGATTTTATGTTATGTTTTTCCAAAAATGATACTCAAAATATGTGACCTTAATCACTGAATCAATAGATCAAGGATGGTCCTGAGGGTGCCCTGATGCTGGCTGGATGGGGTTTGATTTAGTGATTTGCTGAGAGTATGTAAAAACGTAAATTTGTAAGTTATAAACATAAAAAGAATAAGAAATTTTATTTCTTGATGGTTCTGAAACCATTATTTTCGAAATCTACAGACCCAATAACATATATAAGGACACCAACATTGTATCATTACACAAATATTTAATAACTCGGCACCGCACCGGAGCCAGCCAGCTGTCAACTTAAACTCCAGTGAGTCAAACTAATTACCAAAACTTTCAATCCTTATTTCCTCCTTTGTTATTTGCAATCTTTACGGTTTTTTTCCAGTCTAGTTTAAAGGAGGGTCCTGGAGCACCATACGGACTTATAACCATATGTTCGGAGATCTACGACCTCGATAACTTTTATAAACACACCAACATTGTTGTTATACGACTGTTTATTAACTCGGCACCGCAGTGGCTCCAGCACCGGAGCCGGAGCCAACTCCACAGATT
Source organism: Trachelipus rathkii (assembly GCA_015478945.1). Classification (NCBI taxonomy): domain Eukaryota; kingdom Metazoa; phylum Arthropoda; class Malacostraca; order Isopoda; family Trachelipodidae; genus Trachelipus; species Trachelipus rathkii. Next base: position 1,120 of record JABUQX010130799.1, read on the forward strand.
CCCATACCAAGTATTTCTAGAAACTCAACTCTGAATCCTCTCACCAAATTTCAGCCAATTACAAACACTTCGATTTTTAAAGGGGGGTGGGGGCCCCCTTCAGGGGACCCACGGGGACGTAACCTCGTCTACGATGAGGTTACCTCCCCATCTAACACCCCTCCAAATTTTAACCCGATACGATAAGCCTAACCCATATAGATATATATCGAACTTAGAACCGGATGCGAAGAAGCAGCCACGGCGGAAAGCAAAGTCGGAGTGCGTAAAAACGGTCCCTTACGGGGATCGTTTTCGACTTTCAGATTCGATTTCCTTCAAAATCGAATCTTCATTTATCTGGAGACGAGTCGGAGTCGGAGTCGGAGTTGGAGCCTGGCGGAGTCGGGCCAGGAGTTGGGCCAGGTAAGAACCGCTTTTGGAGCCGGAGCCAGGTCGAACGCTTTACAAGGTGATCACTCCCGTGATCACGTTTCTATATGCTCAATAATAATATTGTGTATGTATGCGCGCGCACTCAGTCTGTGTCTGTCGGTCAAACAGACCTTCGGTCTGTTTGACCTCCAGGTGGTCGGTCGCCCAAACGCTCGTTAGGCTTAAACTCATCCGCTCGGAAGCTGCCAACGCGCGCGTAAGCCAGATCGCCGTAGCCACCCTCGGGGGTGACCACCCTCTATATACATCCTACAGACTTGAAAATTACACGGATTCGTCCTTATCCCATATATAGATTATATTCCAAGTTTAAAGCAAATAGCTCTTATACTTTTTGAGAAAAAGCTGTAGGATCCCCGGAGCACCCAATACTACTTATATATATATATATATATATATATATATATATATATATATATATATATATATATATATATATATATATATATATATATATATATATATATATATATATATATGTTCAGGATACTAATAATATCTATATATTTATATATATATATATATATAATATATATATATATATATTATATATATATATATATATATATATATATATATATATATAATAATAATATATATATATATATATATAATAATAATAATATATAATATATAATATATAACATATATATATATATATATAATATATATATATATATATATATAATAATAATAATATATATAATATATATATATATATATATATATTGTATATATATATATTATATATATATTTATATGTATAATATTATATATATATATAATAATAATATAATATATATATATATATATATATATATAATAATAATAATATATATGATAATATGTATATATATATATATATATATATATATATATATATATATATATATATATATATATATATATATATATGATCAGGCTCTACAGAAGATACTGGATCGCCTCATTGGATGATTCTTTTAGCTGTAGTAGGTTGGGGGGCCTGTTATTGCAGCTCACCCATAGACAAACTCGATCAGTTTTATTAGTATGGACTGTAAAAGTGAACTAATCGGCACTCCAGATTTTGAGGCGAGATGACGTAATAGTTCCAATCACATTGACAGTTTCAGAGGTTTAATGTATTGAAAAGTATGTTAGACAGTCTATAAATGAGGCCTAGAAATTTGAATTGAAGTTACTAAGAGACCGATAAATCCATATAAGAGTTGGTTGGGAAAGAGGTGCTTTGCAGTTTTCAATTCCCACTTTTCCCTAAATAGTACTGCTGAAGTTTTGGTGGGTGAGAAATGACCATGGGAGTCTCCCATTGAAATATTCTCAATAGCTAAAGTTGATTGCCGTTCAGAAAGCAGCCTGGCATAGACATTAAACATGATTATTGGTATGGAAGAAAAATTGGTGTCTTTGCCATAAGTAACGTGTGTGGAGATCAGATCAAAATAATATTACCTTACCACACTGCCATGCGGAACACCTTCATATAGAGAAAAGTGGCGTGAGTAGTAATAGGCCAGGTCCCGAGGCCACCGTTTCTATATAAATGAATAGAGATATATTAGGTTTATATGGAGGGGTGGTAGCCCAGAAGATATTCAGCAACAGACAAAACCGAAGGTTTTGTCTGTGTTTGTCTGTATTTGTCTGTGTTTGTCTGTATTTGTCTGTGTTTGTTTGTGTTTGTTTGTATTATTTATTAGTATTATTTATTATTATTATGTATTATTTCGAAGATTGAGATCACGAGTGATCTCAATTTCGAGCCGACTGTGGCTCCGACTCCGACTCCGGCTCCGACTCCGAAATAAAAATCTACGGTTAAAAAACAGGTGTTTATAATCCTTTTTTTGTTTATTTTATTATTATTATTATTATTGTAACAAGTGTGCCTATGTATGTATGTATGTATTATTATTATTAATTATTCATTATTATTCTTTATTGGCTATTATTATTATTCCACCGTGGTTTCTTCTTCGCATCCGGTTCCGAGTTCGATATATATCTACATGGTTGAGTAATAAACGAGTCGTATCTTTTAACATTATTGGTGTCCTTATAAGGGTTATCGGGGTCGTAGAGTTCGAATATGATGATTATAAGACCGTATAGGGTGTCTCACAGAAGGGATCCCACCCCAAACATTAAATATTGATGTAGAAAGCTGAAACTTGATATACAACCTTTTTAGGTTGTATCTTAGGTGTATACAGGTAAAATGACCGATTTGACCAAATTCAGGGACCAGCTATTAAATCAAATCATGACATAGGTGATAAAACTCAGTATACAACCTTTACGGATGTATCTTAGATATTTAGAGTTATGCAAAATGGCTGCTAGGTGCCCCCAGACAGGTACTCTTAAAATCTAAAATATTGACATAGTCAATGAAACTTGATATAACCTTTTAGGGTGTATCTTGATGTATCCACAGAATTGAAATGACCAGTTGATGGGGTCAGGACTGGCCCACAGCTGAAAAAATTATTACAGATAGTAACTCAGTGCATATTACAACTAGATCTTAGATATTGGGTGTAAAATGACTGGGTTACTTTGAATAGACCTCACCCCAAAATCTGAAATATTGACGCTGAACAACGACTGATACTGGCCTTTTTAGGTTGTATCTTAGATGTATCCGGGGTAAAATGACCGATTTGACCAAATTCGGGGACCAGCCCCACAAAACTGAAATATTGACCTAGAACGATGAAACTTGGTATACACATACCATATAAGCTACTCACATCATATATGGGTTAAATAGCCGTCACACAGCCTAAAGGGTGTCTCCAGGTTACAAACTTGTAAAATAATTTCTTCTTCTTTTTTTTATGTTTATAACTTTCAAATTTACGTTTTTACATAGTCTAAAGCATTAAATCAGTAAATCAAACTACCTTCCTCTGACAGTTGTGATCTATTGATCTATTGATCTATTGATCTATTGATCTATTGATCTATTGATTAAGGTCAAATTTTTTACTAAAATTGTCATGTTTTACATACCCTAAATCAGTAAATCAGTAAATCAAGCCAACCAACCTACCCTCCTGTCCAATCGCAGTCTATTGATCTGTGATCTATTGATTTAAATTCAATTTTTACTAAATTACCGCGTTTTACAAACGTAAATCATAATCCAGAAAACTATACTATCCTTTCTACAGTATCTGTGAGTCTATTCAATTCATTGATATGATTAAGGTCAAATTTTACTAAAAAATTGTCATGTTTGCCTAAATCAGTAAATCAATGAAATCAGCCACCCCTACCCTCCTGACGAAATCATGATCTATTGATAACATTGAATCTACTAGTCTATTGATCTCATATTGATTTCGTCTCATTTTTACTAAAATTGTAACGTTTACATACCCTAAAGCAGTAAATCACTTAATCAAACACCATCCATCTACCATCCTTCTGACCATCACTGTGATCTATTAAATGTGATCTATTGATTCAAGTCACATTCCGAGTATCATTTGGATAAAAATAACATAAAATCAAGTTCTTTATGCAAAGATCAAACAATATATGCTGACATAACAAAGTTTTCATCAATAAAGCTAACATGGCGTAACATGAACTATGAAAATAATGTACAAAGACAAACCTATCACACCTTAAACACGAATAAACTGTTAACATTAACAAAGTTCCACACTTAACATCAGTAAAGTAACTAACATAACAACCAAAAACGTAGCTTATTCACACTTTGTCAAGCCTCATAATGATGTTAATTTACACTAACATGGTAATAATTAACAAAAATCACAACAGTGGTTAATTATCATACTGATCAACAGATACTACTCTAACATAATAAGGTTCCACATCAGCTAAAGCTAACATGATATGGCTTTTGAACTAAGAAAATAATGTACAAAGACAAACCCTATCACACATAAACACGAATAAGCTATTAACGATAACTTAAAATTCCACTTAACACCAGTAAAGTAACTAACATGGTATACAAAACGAACCTAATCTTACTTTTTCAAACATATCTCTAACATAACGATGTTAATTTACACTAACACACTAATATTTAGCAAAAATGTATCATAACCTTGTCCGATTATCATACTGATCAACAAATATATGCTAACATAACAATGTTTTCACATTAATAAAGCTAGCATAGCATCATATGAACTAAGAAAATAATGTACAACGACAAACCTAACACAACTTACACACAAATAAACTGTTAACATTAACAAAGTTCCAGACTTAACAACGGTAAAGTAACTAACTTTACATACAAAACGTAACCTATTTATACCTTTTTCAAACATATCTCTAACATATTAATCTTACATTGACACAGTAACATTTATCAAAAAATGTGTCATAACCATACCTAACCTCATAATACCTAACGAGTAAAGACGAATAAAGTAAAGTTTTTAGACATCTCTTTTTAGACTCCGCCTCCTTTCAGAAAATACCAACTCTAAACATGATTTTATGCTTTAACCATCTACATAAAGTGATGCAATACTTATTATATTTGACCCTCTGGCAGGATATACTAGCAATGTAGCAGTCACCATTACGATTAAATATAAATGACACTTCGTTGGGAATAACGAAACTCCTCGTGAAGATATCAACAACAAGCGTAGAGATGCGGGGGAGATGTCGGCATATCAACACTGAGGAAAACTATCCTACGAAGAAAATAGTATAAACATCCATAAATGTAAACTGAAGATGCTCTTTCCATTCAATGAAGAAAGTACCAGCAAAAGAATACCACGACGTACGAATAGACCATATCAGTTCAAAGGGTATATATTCTCGTTCAAACAACAACAACAACAACAATAACTCATAGTACAAAGATAAGTTCTTTAGATACTAACCAACAGATATATGCTAACGTAACATTGTTTTCACATTAATAAAACTAACATACCATCAACCGGTCTAAGAATATAATACGTTTGGAATCTATAACACAGCAAGCACGAATAAACTGTTAACATTAACAAGTTCCACACTTAACACCAGTAAACTAACTTTACATACAAAACGTAACCTATTCATACTTTTACCAAACATATCTCCAACATAAAATTTTACATTGACACAGTAATGTTTAACAAGAATTTATTATAACCTTGTTTAATTATCATACAAACAGCGAAAGTATGCTGCGTAAAGTTTTCACATTAATAAAAGCTAACATAACATAACCTGAACTAAGAATATGATGTACAACGACAAACCTAACAACCCTTTACGTACGAATAAACCACTAACATTAACAAACTTCTGCACATAACAGCAATAAAGTACCTAACACATCGTGCAAACGTAACCTAGTCACACTTTTTCAAGCATATCTCTAACATATCAATGCTAATTTTACATTAACATCGTAATATTTAACAAAGGTTTAGCATAAACCTGTCTAATCATCATACTGACAAAGAATATAATGCTGACGTAACAAATGTTTTACATCAACCTCGTAACATTTAACAAAAAATTCATCATAACCTCGTCTAAATATCATAATCCCCAGCGAATAATTGCAAACATAACAAAGTTTTAACCAAACATAACAAAAAATAACAAAATTTTATCCTAACATAACATAAAAATAAGTTCTTTGAGTAAAATATCACAGTAAAACGTAATAATTTACTGATTTTAAAGCAGTAAATCAGTAAATCAGTAAATCAAACCACCCATCCCTGCAGTCCCTACCCGTCCCACCCGCCTGTGATCTATTGAACTATTGATTCAAGTCATATTTCAAGTATCATTTTGGACAAACATAACATAAAAATAAGTTCTTTATATACTGACCTACGAATATATGCTTAACCAACAAAGTTTTAGCATCAATAAAGCTAACAAATCATAACCGCGACTAGGAATATAATGTACAAATGCAAACCTAACATACCTCGTGTATGAATAATCAGCTAACATCCTGAAAAATTCCCTACAGTCAAGGTAAACTAGCTAACGGATCCTTACAATACTCGATATGACCACTTTTCAGGCATATTAGCAACAGGTAAAGCCGTATTATCCTAACAAAATCCTTAACAAAGTGACCAATCCATATCAAAGAAGCCACCATCTTGAACTATAATTGACACTATCTTCATCAAAGTGTCATCAGTTTTGAAGTATCTTGTCATTGAACTGTGAATGGCTATTTAGAGTTTCTCTAACGAATTCAACAAAACTTAACCTAAGGTTCGGTTTTATAACACATCATCGTCCAGTTCAACATTGTATCTTGCAAACTCATCATTTCTCTAACGAAAGTGTTATTTATTCATTGTCATAGTAATATTTAACAACGTACTTAACTTACGAATAAATAGTTTTCATAACCAGGAGTATCTAAAGCAACACATTACCTTCCGAGAGAAGCCAGGGGATGCCTTGAAAGTGTGAATCTGCGGTGGAGGATCACCCAGAGGAGTGTAAGCGGGCTTTACCCCTCCGAAGGAATTAATATACCATATATATATATATATATATATATATATATATATATATATATATATATATATATATATATATATATATATATACTATATATATATATATATATATATATATATATATATATATATATATATATATATATATATATATATATGTTAGAATATGTTTGACAAGTGTGAATGATTACGTTTGGTTTGGTATATTAGTTACTACTAGTGTTAAGTGTGGAACTTTATTAATGTTAACAGTTTATTCGTGTTTAGGTGTGATAGGTTTTCTGTGCATTCATTTTCCATAGTTTATGTTCGCATGTTAGCTTTACTGATGTGAAAACTTTATTTACGTCAGCATATATTGTGTTTTGATCTTTGTATAAGAACTTGATTTATGGTATGTTTATCAAATGGCATCAGTATGACTTGAATCAATAGATCCATAGATCAATAGATCACAGATGGTCAGGAAGGAGGTTGGATAGTGGTTTGATTTAGTGATTTACTGCTTTAGCATGACAATTTTTAGTAAAAATTTGACTTAAATCAATAGATCAATAGATCAATAGATCAATAGATCAATAGATCAATAGATCAATAGATGGTCAGGAGGGTAGGTTAGGTGGCTTGATTTACTGATTTACTGATTTAGGGTATGTAAAACATGACAATTTTAGTAAAAAATTTGACCTTAATCAATAGATCAATAGATCAATAGATCTAGATGGACAGAAGGGAGGTTGGATGGTGGTTTGATTTACTGATTTACTGCTTTAGGGTATGTAAAACATGACAATTTTAGTAAAAATTTGACAAATCAATAGATCAATAGATCAATAGATCATGATTGGACAGGAGGGTAGGTTGGTTGGCTTGATTTACTTACTGATTTAGGGTATGTAAAACATGACAATTTAGTAAAAAATTTGACCTTAATCAATAGATCAATAGATCAATAGATCAATAGATCAATGAATCTTAGCTGGTCAGGAGGGTAGGTTAGGGTGGCAGGTTACTGATTTACTGCTAGACTATATAAAAACTGCATTTGAAAGTTATAAACACTAAAAGAATAAATTTTATTTATTTAAGTTTAGGGTCCAGGACCCCCTTTAAGCTGTGTACGGCTATTTGGCCCATATATGATGTAGGTAAACATATGGGTACATGTGTATACTGTAAGTTTCATCGTTCTAGGTGCGTCTTTCAGTTTTGTGGGCTGGTCCCACGAGAATTTGTCAAAATCAGATCATTTTGGATATCTAGTTAATAAAGAACTTATATATCAAAGTTTCATTCTATGTCAATATTTCAGATTTTGGGGTGAGTACCCCGTCTGGGGCACCCACAGTCATTTTACTCCCGGCTACATCTAAGATACATCCTCAGAAGGTTGTATGCCGAGTTTCATCACTATGTCAATATTTCAGTTTTGTGGGGCTGGTCCCCGAATTTAGTCAAATCGGTCATTTTACCCCGGATACATCTAAGATACACCCTAAAAAGGCTGTATATCAAGTTTCATTGGTCTATGTCAATATTTCAGATTTTGGGGTGAGTACCCCGTCTGGGGCACCCACAGTCATTTTACACCCTGGGTCATCTAAGATACATCCTCAGAAGGTTGTATACCGGTTCATCATTCTAGCTATCAATCTTCAGATTTGGTTGGGGCTGGTCCCGAATTTGGGTAAATCAGTCATTTTGCCTATACACCTAGGTCTTCAGGTTGTATATCAAGTTTCAGCTTTCTACATCAATATTTAATGTTTGGGGTGGGATCCCCTTCTGGGGGATCCTAGACAACCTATACGGTCTTATAACCATCATATTCAAACTCTACGACCTCGATAATATATAAGGACACCAATATTGTTGTTATACGACTGTTTACATTCTAACCCGTATGGAATATATATATCGAACAAGGAAACTGGATAGAAGAAGAAACTACA
>JABUQX010130799.1:15000-20000 GCA_015478945.1 Trachelipus rathkii
GTAAATAACAGGATGGACCGGAAAAGCATATATTTCATAAGGACACAACAGGTCACAGATCAGAGACTCGCACAGCTTCCCAAACCCAACTCCGTAGGGTAGGCTGTAGATGTGGCCTCGGAAGAGAATCCCGGAACTCCACGCCAGTTTATCCTCCATGAACCGCACGGAACCTAAATAACGAACCCGAGATTATATACCAAAGTGCAGGACAGCCTCCTAGCGGTTAACTAGTAGGTTCTGGCCCCTTACAATTGGCGGCCCCGTCATAGGTGCACGAAAAGACCGTTTTTTATGCTGTACCCTCATCCACGGGGAAAAAGTGTGAGGTAGACTGAAGACCCATGTGGGAAGAGGCAACGGATGGCCCACGGGTCTGTGATGAAAAAAAAAAGGAAGACATCATCTTTCAAGAGGGAAAGTACGTACAAAGTACTTAAAGGGACTGATGGGTGGGAATTCAAAAAAAAATAGTTAGAAACTGTGGTGGAGGAGGAGGAGAATTGAAAAATATAGATAATTTGAAAAATGAGAGGAGAGAAGAAAAAAAAAGACTAAAAGATTCATATGTGACATGTACACATACTAGTTCTTTGGGACGGAGGGATGCACGAAATTCCCCAAATATTGGTTCTTGTCACAATGTTATGTTCCAGGTTATTCACCAAGGGTATAACACCATAGCAGAAATAAATGCCCCCCTGCGGGGATATATATATTATATATTATATATATATATATATAATTATATATATAATATATAACAAAAAATGTTTCAAAATAATGTATTTTTAAGAAAATCGAAATATATATATATATATAATATATATATATATATAATATATATATATATATATATATATATATATATATATATATATATATATATAGTACTCCATTATAATTATTTCTAAAAAAATTAAATTTATGTTCGAACTTATGCTAAAGTTTGCGTAAGCGAAATGAAATAATATACAAACCCGCCTTGTCGAGATACTCACTCAATCATAAACTACTAAATTCAAGACACACTATTCTCCTCGAAACTCATCTCCGAAATAAGCACCCCAAGAAATTCTAATCTCAGCTGGGGAGGTAAACAGCCGACTAAGTCACCGAGAAACCAAATCTTCGACTCGCAAAACTCAAGAACGAAAGTCACCGAGAAAGGGAGGTAAAACATCGGCTAAGCACAAGAGACTTCTGAAGAATTTGAAGAGAAAGAGTATCTCAGCAGCGGCAACTTTTATTACCTTCATGCTAAATAAATACATCATATAAAATATGTATTTTCAAATATTCCATCATTTTTTTATACAGGGCCTTGCTCTCAAAGAAGCCACCAACTTAGCAAGTTTCGCCATATATAATTGGTGAACCCGGAGAAGAACACCCAGAACTTCAATCAGTGCATTCTGATAAGCAAATGAAAACAATCGAAATGAAGAAAATGAAAAAATAATACTAAAAATTCCAAATCGAATCACTCCAAAAAGATGACTCAAGCTAACATTATCGATACAGACAACTTATTCTCAATTAATTCTGGATTATGTTCAGAAACTCATTTTTGTATTCCCTACGAACTCTGATTCCTTTTCGAATTCTCAATGACTGTGCCATCTCCCATTTTTAATATATCCTGTACTTACAAAAGAAATATAGAAACTAGATTTTCAGGCAATTTCGCCTTCTACAGAATGTCCCGCAATGTTTCTTTCATATCCCGAAGCTTTGAAAAATGTTTACGTACGCGTTGATCGAATCAAGAAAACATTAGAAACGCCTTATAATGGACCTTTCTTTGGACTCATCGATTCAATCAATAGTGCCTATTAAATATTTATAAAAATTTGTCGCTACAATAAAGGACTAGATTTTGGGCAATCTTCGCCTCTACATATGTCACAAAGCTTTAAAAAACATGCACGCATGCGTTGATCGAATCAAGAAAACATCAGAAGCTCCTTGGACCTTTCCTTGTTATTCAACTATTCAATCGACATTCAGTGCCAACAGAAGAAGAATTTATGTCGAATCCAAAACGTCAAGTGACATTCTCCAAGCAAACTTATGTTTGCAATGATATTTATTTAAATATTTAGTTCTACATTATTTGTAATTTTTATACTATTCAAATATTGTTGTATGTTTAGAATCTTCGGAATGTAACCAGATATGCTTGTTGTTTGAATATTCTTTGCACTTCATCTACTATTTGTGCATTCAAAAGTTTGTATGTGTACTTATGTCTTCGAACATAATTAGATATACTTGCATTTGAAAGTACTTTTATTTTTTTATCTTTTATTTATTATTCTTTTTACCTCAGTTGAAATATTTTGTATGTTCTGCGCGCATTTACGAATGCCTAGAAATATGCTACATTTGAATGATGGTTTAGCTTTTTTATATCTGTTAACTATTATAACATCACATGTGTCAGTCGTTGTTTAGGCGTGGGAAAGTAATGTGTATTCCATTATAATTACTATTCTAAAAATTTAAATTTATGTTCGAACTTTTGCCTAAAGTTTGCGTAAGCAAAATTTTAACCATAAGTCGAAATGAATAGATATATAAACCGCCTTGTCGAGATTATCACTCAATCACTAAACTCACTAATTCAGACACACTACTTCTCTCCGAAACTCAATCGCCCGAAAATAAGCCACCCCAAGAAATTCTAATCTCAGCTGGGGAGGGTAAACAGCCGGCTAAGTCACCGAGAAGCCAAATCTTCGACTCGCAAAACTCAAGAACGAAAGTCGCCGAGAAAGGGAGGTAAAACATCGGCTAAGCACAAGAGACTTCTGAAGAATTTGAAGAGAGAGAGAAAGAGTGTCTCAGCAACGGGCAACTTTTATTACCTTCATGTTAAATAAATACATCATATAAAATATAGATTTTTAAATACTTTTATTACCTTCATGTTAAATAAATACATCATATAAAATATGAATTTTTAAAATATTCATCATTATCTATATAGGACTTGCTACTCAAAAGAGACACCACTTGCAGCACCTCCTATATATATATATTATTTATATATATATATATATATATATATATATATATATATTATATATATAATATATACTATATATATATTTATATCTAAATATTATATATATATATATAATATATATATATATAGGTGGCGCCTGATTTTATGTTTTACGACTCCGTCAGTTTTGATTTTTTTTTGTTTTTTTTACATATTGCTAGTATATGATACTAATAATGAATTTATGTGGTGACGGACATGATTCAAAAGTTCTAAATTTTTAAATAATTTTTAAAAATCTCATTTATATAAGAAAAATTTCAAAAATGAATAATATCTCGAAAAATACGATACTTACAGAAAAACCAATTACATATTTGGAATCAGCATATAAAGCTTATTACAAAAATGTAAAAAAAAAATCAAATATGAAATATCTTGAAAAGTATGACACTTACAGAAAAACAATTCATATTTGGAATCCGCAATATAAAGACTTTATTACAAAAATGGTAAAAAAAAAAATAAAAAAAATAAAAAAATATTAGGGGGCTCGAGCCGACGGGGGACAGAGGGGGACGTTTTCCATACCCCGTAGGGGAGGGGCGGAGGAACCCCGCGACACCCAAAATACCAAAGAGAGCGGGTTTTCCGGAGACCCTCCCCGGAGGGGGCAATAGTCCTACCCCGTCGTTCCCGAGGCGCGAGGACCCCGACTCCTGCCATCTTTGCGATTTACCCTTGGTACTTCCTTTAGTTAAAAAAAAAAACTGACGGACCGTTAAACGTAACAGGTCCTATATATTTTTGAAACATGTCCGTCACCACTTAAATGTGTTAATTGTTTTAGGAAATAACTCGAAATATATGAAAAAAAAACAAAAAAAATATAAAAAAATTGAAGGAGATGTAAAACATAACAGGTTATATATATATAATATATATATATATATATATAATATATATATATATATATATATATATATATATATATATATTTATATATATTATATATTATATATATATTAAACAAAAAATATATATATATATATATATATATATATACTTAGAGAAATAGCGGATAGTGATTTTTCACTATCCGCGGATCGCGGATAGCGGATAGTTAAGTTTTTAGGTATTTAAGCACAAGTACTTCATTATCATATATATATATATATATATATATATATATATATATATATATATATATTTTATATTTTTTTTTCTATACACATATATATATATATATATATATATATATATATTATATATATTATATAATATATATATATATATATACAGTAATATATTTATTATATAATATATATATATATATATATATATATATATATATATGATATTTATATATATTATATATATATATATATATATATATATATTATATATATATTAATATATATATAAAATAACTCCTTGATTGATTCTTCACTTACCAGGATTAGATCCCGGTTCCTCGCGAACGGTATGCCAAGCGTGTTTCCACTTGACCAAACGATGAGCTAAAAAGATACGCGACTTAAACCTATGAAAGAGTGCTCTATTCAATAGGCGGTCCTTATTCCTATTGAATAGAGCATTCTTTCTTAGGTTTAAGGCGCGTATCTTTTTAGCTCATCGTTTTTTCAAGTGGTAACCAGGGTTGTGGAGTCGGTTCAAAACTTTTCCGACTCCGACTCCACCCTCTTCAAAATTACCCTGACTCAACTCCGACTCCGACTCTTGACAATTACCGACTGCGACTCCAACTTTTGAAAATTACCGACGTCCGACTCCCTTTTGAAAATTAGCCGACTTTGGAACCTCCGACTCCGACTACGACTCCACCCTCTTCAAAATTACCGACTCCGACTCGGACTCTACCCTTTTCAAAATTGCCGACTCCGACTCCACTCTCTTCAAAACTACCGACTCCCCGACTCCGACTCCGACTCCACAACCCTAGTGGTAACACGCTTGGCATACCGTTCGC
>JABUQX010130799.1:37500-41914 GCA_015478945.1 Trachelipus rathkii
CCAGATCAGCAAGAATAGAATCAAAAAGATTAAGACGAGAGGCAATTCTAGAAGTAAACGAGGGAGCAGAATTGAAATGAGTTGAAGTATGAAGGGTCAAGTCATCAGCATATGAGTGGATAGAGTTAGATTTGCAGGTGAGAAGATCATTAATGAAAAGCAAGAATAAAGTAGGAGATAATAAAGAACTCTTGAGGAACACCACTGTTGACAGAAAAGAAGAAGAAGTCGCTCCATCAACCAGAGCCGATATTGAGGCAATTTGAAAGAAAGCTAGACATAAGTAGGCAAAGAGAAGAAGGGAAACCCAAAGGAGGGAAGCTTGGAGAGCAGTGACGCGTGGCACATACCCGGTCTAATGCTTTGGATATGTCAGGCGCCACCACGCAAGTCAAGTCTCCCCGTAGTTCATAAGAGCGAAAAACCAATAAATGCTATAAATATGAAATTTGAAGACACGCAGTAGACCTCGAGCGCCGAAAGCGTACTGGCGATCGGAAAGAAAGGGAATGAGATTCCAGATGTCTAAGAGTGAAGAAGTTTAGAGGGTTTCCACAAAGATCTTAGATAGAATACAGTTTAGAGCTATAGGGCGATATTTAGAAAGATCAGGGTTTCCTTTTTTCGGAATAGGTTGGAACATATGCGTCTTCAACAAATTGAGGGAAAGTGGCTAGTATTGATGCCATAGAATACAGTTGAAACGAGGGGCGGGGTAGCACGGAAGCACACTCCTCAAAACTCGGGGAGGAATGCCATCCGGGCCACCCGCGCTTCCTAACGTTCATAGATTTTCAGTAGCCGCATGCATCCAATCAAATGTACTCACAGGTAAAGGATAAGGGCCACCTGAGAGGAGAAGGAGGAGGAAGAGGAATGACAGAATTGTCCAAGGTTGAGTTAAAGGAAAATAGGAGGCCAAAAAAAGTCAATAGAAAGCCATCGCTGTGCAAATCTGCTATCTACACGCATCACACAATCATAAAACGGACGAAACAAACTGACAAAAACCAAAGGAGAAATGAGGAAAATTATTCGCATGCCAAAACCTAAATTTAAAACCTGAAATTTTTAAACGCTAAAACCCTATTTACAGTAAATATCTAAAATATGAATAATCCAGAAAGTTTAAAAACTCGAGCACTTCACTACACACTCTACGAAATTGCGTTCAAAAAAAAAAAAAATACTATTGGATCAACTAAAAAAGTGGAAGATAAATCTTTGATAATTAATAATAATGGCCTATCCAAATAGGTAAGGTTACGCTAAAACCCAGTTGGAGAAACGCTAAAATCTAAGTTAAAAAAGAAAATCGAGGGAAAAAAAAACATAACCTAGTACTAGCTATATATTATATATATATATAATATATTATTATATATATTATATATATATTATATATATATATATATATATATATATATATATATATATATATATATATAATATATATATTATATATATATATATAATATATATATATATATATATATATTTATAAATTTTATATATTCATATATATAATAATATATATATATATAAAAGGTGGGCATTAACGCATTAAAGCGTTAATCCGTTAATTAACTCGTTAATTTTTTCGTTAACTTTTAACGCTTTCGTTAATTTCGAAAAGAAGTAACGGACTATTAACGAGTTACATTTGTGAGTTAACGTTAACGAGTTAAAATTTTCCCCTACATCCGTTAACCGTTACCTTAATTTACGAGTTTATAAAATATTTTCTTATCAGATTTTAAATTGTATTAGATTCGATTTCGATAAGAGATAAACTTTTTTTTTCCAAAATTTCTTAAACGCTCCTCCCAATGGCTCAAAATGTATTTATCTTTACTCGGTTATTTTCCCGTTTAGTAATGTTTAATACAGGGTTGGAAAAAACCCGAGTTTTTAGGGAATGTGCTTACGCGCTGACACCGACGCTAAATATATTAAACGTTTACTAGACCATATTGATCCAAGTAAAGCTGCAGGCCCTGATGGTCTATATGGTAGAATTCTGAAGGAGGGTAGTACCAGCATTGCAAAGGCACTGTATTTGATTTTTAAGCGATCTATAACATTTGGTGAGGTTCCAGATGACTGGAAAACAGCATATGTTGTGCCTATTTATAAGAAAGGTAGTATGGAAGATTTGGGAAATTATAGGCCAGTTAGCTTAACATCTCTGGTTGTAAAGGTTCTGGAAAAGTTACTAAAAGGTCATATAGAGAAATATTTAGAAGATAAAAAGGTATTGTATGACTCCCAGCACGGCTTCAGAAAGGGTAGGTCATGTCAGACAAACCTTTAAGAATTTATGGAATACCTTACTGACTGCATTGACCGAAGAGATCCAGTTGATATTGTATATTTAGCACTTTAGCAAAGCTTTTGATAAGGTTCCCGACACATAAGGCTGATGAAGAAGTTATTGCAATGTGGTATAGTTGGAGTGGTACATGGTTGGATTAAAGAGTGGTTGCGGAATAGAAAACAGTGTGTACAACTAAATGGCAATAAATCGTCATGGGAAATAGTGAAGAGTGGTGTCCCACAGGGTTCAGTTCTGG
Source organism: Trachelipus rathkii (assembly GCA_015478945.1). Classification (NCBI taxonomy): domain Eukaryota; kingdom Metazoa; phylum Arthropoda; class Malacostraca; order Isopoda; family Trachelipodidae; genus Trachelipus; species Trachelipus rathkii. The sequence goes on from JABUQX010130799.1 coordinate 40,074, forward strand.
GGCCACTATTGTTCCTCATATATATATATATATAAATGATTTAGACCAGGAACTTAAATGCAAGGTTTCTAAGTTTGCAGATGATACAAAGTGGTTCACCCAGTTAGGGAATAGTGAAGGATGTATAAAGATTCAAAATGATCTTGATAAACTCCTTGGGTGCGCAGATAAGTGGCAAATGATTTTTAATAGTAAAAAGTGTAAGGTTCTTCACCTAGGTTACTCAAATAAAATTTAACTACCATATGAATGGGGATTGGCTTTGAGTCTGTGGACCAGAAAAAGATTTAGGTGTGATTATCAGCAGTAGTAATTTAAAAGTAGCTAATCAGTGTTTTGGAAGCTAGAATAAAGCTAATAAGATGCTGGGCATAATAAATCGCAATGTTGTTTACAAGAGCAAGGAAGTAATAAGTAAACTGTATAATAGCTATGTTAGGCCAGTAATAGAGTATTGTGCACAAGTTTGGGCCTCTTATTTAAAGAAAGCTTAGATATGCTAGAGAGAGTGCAACGTAGGGCAACAATGATGATTTCTGGGTTTGAGGGTATGAGCTATGAGGAGAAGGCTGAGGAGTTAGGAATGTTTTCTGTAGAAAGGCGATTTCTCAGAGGGGACATGATACAAGTCTACAAAATTTTTCATCTATTGATAATACAGAGACCAATAAATTTTTCATGGTAGAGCATGGACAAGTGACCAAGGATCATAATAAGAAAATTAAGAAGAAAGCATGCCATCTTGATATAAGAAAGCATGCCATCTTCAGGTAATAGGGTTGTTAATTTTGGAATGGTTTGCCACAGGAACGGTTGTTTGAGTGTGACTCAAATTGCAACATTTAAGAAATGGTTGGATGGGTATATGGATGGGTAGGGTATCATATAATATATTTAGACAAAGCCAAATTGACGGGTTTTTATTTACAATAGTTATTAATGTTAGACTGCATGTGTGACTATAACTTAGTTATTAAGGCATGTGGATGGTTTGGGTATCATATATATATATATATATATATATATATATATATATATATAGTATATATATATATATATATATTTATATGTGTTTGGTTTTTAATATATATATATATATATATAATATATATATATATATATATATATATATATTTGACTAAGCCAAATTGGTGGATTTTTAGTTACAGAGGTTTGGAACAACCTAGGGTGCGCTTTGTGGATTTGCATGAGCATTTTTGGTTAGTGGGTTGACTGGGACAGTCCTCGAAGGTCCTCATGTGGTTCTAACTGTCTCTTTATTCTATGTTTCTAATGCTCTAATGATTTGAATGGGCATCGTTGTTTTAGTGATTGGCTCTGTTGACTTTGACTGTGGAACAGTCTTGATAGGAACGTGTGGCTTCTTACTGTCTTTTTATTTCTAATGTTCTAAATGTCCAACCTACTCTGTCCTTCTAACTTATTGCCCTATAGCTTCTCACTTTGTATTTATCTAAGATCTTTGAAACCGCTTCTCAACTCTCACTTCTAGACGCATCTGGAAAATCTCATTCTCTTCCTTTCCCAATCGCAGTACGGTTTTTTTTGTTGTTCAGGTCTAACTGGCGATATTACTTTCATATTTAACCGATTTATGGTTCCGCTCTTAGTGAACTACGGGCAGACTTGCGTAGTGGGCGCTTGAACAATATCCAAAGCATTTGACCGGGGTAATGGCAAGCATCAACTTTGCCTCTCGCAAGCTGCCCTAATTTGGGTTTACTAATTCTCTTTGCTTACTTATGTCTAGCCTTTCTTTCAAGTCCGCTAAACATCGGGGCTCCTGGTTGATGGAGCCGACTTCTTCTTTCTGTCAATAG
>JABUQX010130800.1:0-37002 GCA_015478945.1 Trachelipus rathkii
AACAACAACAATAATAATAAAAATCAAATAAAATGTAATATAACTTCCAAACGAATCACTGAGAACAGTTAACTAATTTTAATTTTGATATAATGATAAAAATTCCGTCGTAATTACAAGCAATTTTTATATTAATTAATTAATAAGTAAACCAAATGATCTGAATAATTACACTTAAATTGGTACCCATGAAAAAATTTGGAATCAATCGACTCTATCCTATATCGACCAAGTTGTAACTGAAAATAGGGATGCCGCAAGAGGACCGATATATATCGATATTGATATTTTTTTTCGATAGTATCGAAAAAATATCGATGATATTTTTTAGCCGATATAACGAAAAATCGATATTTTATTTGCTGTAATCAAAGAAACGCTATTCTTTTTTTTTCTAGAAATTTAAGCAGTTTTCTATATTTCATAAAATAACATTTAAACAAAATGTTTGTATTTTTCAGGCTCGTTTGGATGATAGGGAAATTTTGTCTGACTCAGGAGGATGAGGAGAGAAGGAGGTCAGATGATCATACAAGAGAAGAAATAAAGGCCTATAGCGGAAGAACAATTTTCATAAAATATACCTATTGCGTATTTTACTTTTCAAATTAGATATTTATAAAAAGTAATGAAGGTATTATCCTATATAATACAGGAAAATACTAGTTTTAATGTAAAGGTTAAATATTTAATTAAATTTTCATTTAATTTGAAATCAGAAATGTTTAAGTTTTTATGAGAAGATTTTCTACTCTACTCGAAGCTTTATTCCCTCTGTAAAACCACCTCCACTTCTAATTTAGGGCCATGATTAGTGTTTACTTTAAAAAGAAAACCGCGTACCTAAAAGCAGATTTATATATATATATATATATATATATATATATATATATATATATATATATATATATATATATATATATATATATATATATATATATATATATATATATATATATATATATATCAGAGGCGACTCCTATACTCGATCGTGCTGCTCGTACTTAGCACGAGTTAATATTATAGAAACGATCGATCTTTTACAAATTTCATAATGTTACGATAAAATTCTTTATTTTTTTGCGAAAATTGGTCAAATGAATGAAAATATTACATAATAAATATAAAAGATTATGTAAAATTGAAACAAAAAGTGTATATTTTTCAATTAATTAAAAAAAGGGACTCTTCGTGTGGAATAGCGGAGATTGTGTGTGTGTGTGAATTTAGAGTATAAATTGTTTATATTGTTACCAGCACTTTAGTTATATTCTTCTTTATATATAAATCAGAGAGAATATATTAAATTTAATATATATATATATATATATATATATATATATATATATATATATATATATATATATATATATATATATATATATATATATATATATATATATATATATATATATATATATTGAAATATAAATATATTAGAAAACTTCTATTTCATTTTCACCTTATTTATATTTTTACATTTAATAATATTGAAAAGACTAATGTTTGAATAAATTTATGATTTTTATTTAACTAATGTCCGTAAGTGTAATTATGACTTACTAAATTCGAATTTCAGACTTTGTGTGTAAAAAAGAAAGGTTATTATTTCAGTAACAACTGAGCTCTCTCTCTCTCTCTCTTCTCTCTTCTCTATATATATATATATATATATATATATATATATATATATATTTATATATATATATATATATATAGTATATAGAAGTATATATATATATATATATATATATATATTAAGGTTATATATATATATATAAATATATAAAGATAAAAAGAAAGATAAATTATTATATATATATATATATATATATATATATATATATATATATATATATATATATATATATATATATATATATAAATAAACGATATTTTTTTTATGATATATATATATTTTTTTGACCGATAGTATCGAAAGCAATTTGATATTTTTTTAAAATATCGATATATCGATATATCGATATTTTTATATATCGGCATCCCTAACTGAAAATTAATGAGTTAATGACTTTTAATGAGATACTAACAACAGAGCTCACAGTGAGTTGCCAATTTTGTAAATAAATAGTTTTAATCCGAGATAATTTTAATAATGTAATGACTAATGTCTAAACTATTATATCATAGATTAAAAATACCATAAAATAAATATAAGATGCTTATTTAAATTTTCTAACATGATTTACAAATAAAATTGTTCACTTGAAGCCTCTATGATACATAAATCGATGTTTTAGGGACAAAATAAAAAAAAAAATTTCCTGACCTTTCCTAACCTAACCTAAAATAACCTAACCTAACCTAACCTAACCTAACCTAACCTAACCTAATCTAACCTAACCTAACCTAGCCTAATCTAACCTAACCTAACCTAATCTTTCGCCCCTAGAACATAGGTAAAAAAATTCATTTCGCCCCTAGAACATTCATTTATGTATCATTATGCTACCTGTGAAGAAATTTTTTTGATCCTACCTCCCGTTCCGTGTGGGCGTTAAAACTTAGTCATATATATATATATATATATATATATATATATATATATATATATATATATATATATATATATATATATATATATATATATATATATATATATATATATATATATATATATAGAGAGAGAGAGAGAGAGAGAGAGAGAGAGAGGAGAGAGAGAGAGAGTGCAGAGAGAGCGCAAAGGTATTCTGCTTTCTTCAGCTTTTGGGACCAAGAATCGTCACTGATATATATATAGCATATATATATATATATATGTTATATATATATATATAAAAATATATATATATATATATATATATATATATTTATATAGAAAGTACATATGTTTATATTATATATATATATATATATATATATATATATATATATATATATATATATATATATATATATGGGAAAGATATATTTTATTAACAAAAAAAATTTATTAAATTATATTATCATATCTCAAAAATAAAATAGCTACAGGAAAAGGAATACATTGCTGGAATGCTGCTCCAATTTTAGTACGGAAATTTTTAAAAAAAAAAAAAAAAAAAAAAAAAAAAAAATCAAACTACAATAGCTACAGCGAAAAGGAAAACATTTTTGGAATCCTGGTAAAATTTTAGATAGGAAAATGTAAAAAAAAAAAAAAAAAAAATTATTGTTAATAATTATAGTAATATGATTAGAGAGCCTATTTAGAGACCTTTTATTGGTTACTCGTTAAAATAAATAGACTTTCTATTAAATTTTGCTTTTTTTTTTTTTTTTAAAGAATACCCCAAAGGTATACCGCACCATGGCAGGATTCGGTTCTCGGCCTTCCTGGGAGCTACGGGTAGGACTAATTCTTCTCCGGGAGGGTCTCCGGAACCCACGCCCTTGGTATTTGGGTGTCGCGGGGTTCCTCCGCCCCTCCCCTACTGGGTATGGAAAACGTCCCCCGTGTTCCCCGTCGGCTCGAGCCCCCTACATTGCCGTGTAATACCTTTACAAATAATATATGTATATATATATTGTCCCCTGCTTTTAAAAAAAAAAATAGCCAATATTTCTTATATTTATTTATTATTATTTATTTGTTTACATTTTCCTAACTAAAATTTTACAAGGATTCCAAAAATGTATTCCTTTTCGCTGTAGCTATTGTAGTTTTTGAGATATTTTTTTTTTTTTTTTTTTTTTTTTTTTTTTTTTTTTTTTTTTTTTTTTTTTACCAGCATTCCAGCAATGTATTCCTTTTCCCTGTAGCTATTGTAGTTTTTGAGATATCTGATTGAAAAAAATAATATTTTGCTGTTAATGAAATACATATAAGCCTATATATATATATATATATATATATATATATATATATATATATATATATATGTATATATATATATATATGTTATTATATATATATATATATATATATATATATATATATATATATATATATATATATATATATATATATATATATGGGCAAAGGCAGGGGGGCAATTGGTTCCCAAAGCGTGGCAAATAAAAACTGAACCTTAGATGTTTGCCAGATGACGTTTTTAAGGGTTTATTAGCAGAAAAACTAAAAAGCATCATTAATCGATAGATTAATGAAGGAGTAATTACTAATTACTAACGTATTATAAACATGCTTTTTTATAGTGTTAATGTGTTTCGTTTTGATATTGGCTTGAACTCAACTAGCTGTGTGCTTTTTATTCAACCAGCTTCTCTGGCACAGCATTCCGTTGAAACCTCAGTATGTCGATAGTACTATGGCTGATAATGCCGTTATATATATATATTATTATAGATATTATTATTATTATATATATATATATATATATATATATATATATATTATTATATATATATATATATATATATATTATTATTATATATTATTATTATTATTATTATTATATATATATTATTATTATTTATATTATATATATATATATATATATATATATAAAGATATATATATATATATTATTGTTATTATATATATGCTATTATTATTATTATTATATATATTACATATATATTATTATATATATATATACATATATATTATTATTTCATATTATTATTATATACATTACATATATACATATATATATATATATTTATATATATATATATATATATATATATATATATATATATATATATATATATATATATATATATATATATATATATATATATATATATATATTTCTTAAAGGGGATATGATTAAAGATTATAAAATTATTTTCATAAGAATTCTACTTGGGAGAGTTATTTCTCAATACAAGACAATAATAAAAGTAAATTAAGGTCACAATGAGTAAATAAAATATAAAACATTTTGTAAGAATTTGAGAAAATACTTCAGCAAATGAGTATATTATATTTGTATAGGTTTACCGCAGGAAATCAAAATTAATAGTTCACAGCAACTTTTGAAAATAGGTTGGAAAGGTATATAAGTGATTTGAGTATTATTAGTTAGTACTCAATTTTTTTTTTCATTGGAGTCAAGTTTTGAGGAGTGAATCAATGCATCGTCAAATGAAGAATTGTTTGCTTGACTTTACTGGATGTTGACGGCTGTGGTTGAGTATTATTTCCAGCATTTGTGTCTCCTTTTAAACTTAATTAAGTAACATTTACTAAAGAGTTGGACGGCAGTGGTTGTATAAAATATTTATTCAAGAAAATGTTTAAAATCTTTATTGACAATTAGAAGAAATTTTATGTTTGTTGTAGATATTAAAAGGTATTTTTCGGAAAGGAATAATCTGCTTCCGATAGAACCAGAAATTAAATCTTAAATCTAGTCTGACCAGAGTTCCGGTATTAACACATATATATATATATATTATATATATATATATATATATATATATATATATATATATATATATATATATTATTATTATATATATATATATATATATATATATATATATATATATATATATATATATATATATTATATATATATATATATATATATATATATATATATATATATATATATATATATATATATTTTACAGATCGCCACCACTCACGGGCTGGGCCCTTTTCAGGGGGAAAATAAACATTGAAAAACCTCCACCCAATCCCCAGTCTAACTCAAAGTTCTCAGGTGAGCGCAGACTGGATTTAAAGAGAGGAAGATTAAATGTAGTTGGAAAAACAGAAGAAGGCAAGAAGTTCACAGAACAGAAGTAGTTGGAAAGAAAGAGACACCACAACGAACAAGTCTGGGCGCAATACTCACGCAGAATTTGTGCGAGAGCAAGGCACCCCTTGTGCCACGAGGGCGACGCAGCAAGGGTGGAGGAATGCGAGAGGTCAACTCCCCGAGCATCTGCCGCCGTAGTACCTATAGAAAGGGATAGAACGCCAACGTTACGTCGCAGATATAGTGGGTAGAGAGTTGGAAAGTAGGGGACAGTTTATTAGTCTCTCAGCTTTAGACTCCCCATCCAATAGAAGGGTGGAGCCGAAGCCCCCCAAATGTGAGAACAGACTCATACAAGGGCGAATGCGGCCCTTATATAACTGGAGAAGCTGTGCAGAGGAAAAAAATTTCTTTAACCTGAAATGAACTCCCAGCTTTTTTGAGACCACCTAGCAACCATAGAACATGAGGTCCCAAGATAATTTGTTGTTTATGTTAAGACCTAGAATGTTTATGTTATTCACAGGCGAGACGTTAGAGCCGTCGAAAGAGATAGGTCGGAGTGCTTGAGAGGGATGTGGAAAGTTGAGTTTTAAAGAGTTGAACTTTACAAGGTGCGTGACCCCACCGGAAATCCTATCCAGATCGGCAAGAATAGAATCGGAATGATTAAGACAAGAGGCAAACTTTACATGCAAAAGAAGAAGCAGATTTGAAATGAGTTGGAGATGAATTGAAGAATGGAGAGTTGATCGTCATCGGCATAAGAGTGAACAGAGTTGGAAGTACAGCTGAGGAGATCGTTGATGGAAAAGTGGGAATAAAGTTGGAGATAAAACAGAACCCAGAGGAACACAGTTAACAGGAAAGGAGGAAGAGGTCACTCCATCAACAAGTGCTGATATAGCGATTTGAGAAAAAACTAGACGTGAGTAAGCAAAGAGAAGGAGTGAATTCCATAGGAAATGCTTTCGAGAGCAGCAGACGCGTACAACCGGTCAAAGGCCTTGATATGTCAGCGCCACCACGCAAGACCTCATGATCCCTACGGGCAGAAGACCATAAATCAGTTAGATATGAAAGTATGTCACCAGTTGACCTAGAACGACGAAAGCCATACTGGTGATCTGAAAGAAGGGAATGGGACTCCAGATGATCCAGGAAATGAGAGTTGAGAATGGTTTCAAAGATTTTGAACAGAATACAAGTGAGAGCTATAGGGACGATAGTTTCTGGAGGGATCAGAGCGGCTCCCTTTTTCGGGATCGGTTGAACATATGTGCGCGCTTCCAGCACTGAAGAAAATTATTATTAAGACATAGAGAGTAGAGTTGAACGAGGACAGGCGTCATCACGGAAGCACACTCCCTAAAAACACGGATGAATGCCATCCGGGCCACTAGCCTTCCTGACGTTAATAGAACTCAGGATCCCATGCACATGATCATGTGTAATTACAGGTAAAGACATGGAAAACCTGAGAGGAGGAGAGAGGAGGGATGCCAGAATCGTCCAGGGTAGAATTAGATGAAAAAAGGAGGCCGAAGAGATTACCCTTTTCAGTTGGAGAATTAGCAACAACTGTCAGATGTAAAATAAGGGAGGAAAAGGCAGATTTACAAAAAGTTGTTAGAGATGTTTTTGGCAAGTGGTCATAAATTTCATCAGTAGGAGAGCCAAGTTGGTTGTCGCACTTCCTTTTAGTGAAAGTACGCTTAGCCTGACGAATAATATCCCTGCAACGATTCCGAGCAGAATGAAAATTAGTAAGAGTGATAGGAGAACGAGAGTTATACCATGACCGATACGCAGTGTTTCTCTCCAGAATGGCGCGAGAACAAGCTCCATCGAACCTTGGATTTTGGGAAGAGAAAGATTTAGTTGAAGATGAATGAACCTGCTCATCCCATCAGTGATTACGCCCCCACCTTTTCATCGGTGACCGAAGCATCCCCAGAGTCAAAGCAAGACCATTCCAAGAGTAGTTAGCCATAAACAACGCATGCCCCCAATTAGCCCGATTAAAGTGCCAGAAATTACGTTTAGGGCATGGAGGAGCTGCTGGAGAAAAAGTATTATAGTTAAGAGCTATAAGATTGTGGTCAGAGTTACCAATAGGAGGAGAAATTGTGTATTTATAGCGAGAAGGAGTAGTGGTGAAACATAAGTCAAGCGTATTCAAGAATTGGTTAGGACGATCTGGAATATGTGTAGGTTCCTTAATTAACTGTTCCAGATCGTTGAGAATGCTGAATATTTTGCCAGCCTCCTCCTCCGCATCAGTGAGGAGCCCACCACTGCGAAGTGGTGTGTTGAAACCCCTAAATAGAGGACCTCAGCATTTGAATGGGAAGAAGTAACAGTCTCATGAGAAGTTGTAAGATAGTCAAAAAGAACGTGAAAATCTGTTCCATTAGGGGAGCAGTAGCAGAAACACAAGATAATGATAGTAGTAGCCAGTAGGGAGAAAGATTTTTAGCCACAGAACATCGAAGTTAGGAGATTCAAGATTCTCGAGACGTGTTACAGGAGTTTTTATGTTTATAGGCACAGACTCCACCATTTAGTCATGGAAATTATAGAAAAAGTTATAGTTAGAGATATTAAGTTTATTTTGGAAAATGAATCCCTGGCCAGCTGGGTCTCAGACAGTAATAAAATGCTAGGTTGAGAGTTAGAGGTGATATTCCACAGATTCATGATTAGCACGAAACTCTCTCTCTCTCTCTTCACGCACGTTGAGTTAATTGAAAACCCCGGCCTGCGCCCACCCCTACATCCACTTCGAACAGTCATTTAATCAGCCAGTCACACAAACAAACACACTCAAACTCTTGTACACAATACAATCCACATTCATACAATATAACAAACTAATATGTGAGAGTTACACATTAAAACCTGAAAAAAATGCTTAAAAAAAACATATCCAATAATAAATATTAAACTATGAAACAAAAATTTAAAAGAAAAAATAAATAAATAAATAAATAAATACGATAATCTAAAACTTAGTTTAAAATCCTAAAACGGCGAAAGACACACTGACAACTTCGACACTTGCAGACATTAAACTATCAAATACTAAAATCACTTTACTAATAAATAAAAATTAAAACACAAAAAAAAGCAAAGAGCAACACAACAAAACCAAAGACATTTAAAATTAAGGCTTGATTAAAAGAAAAACTTAAAAACATTAAAAAACTGAATTGGCAAAATTAAAGCACTCGGAAGGACTATCTCACACGTCTACACAGAACAAGCGTCAACTATCAACTATATATATATATATATATATATATATATATATATATATATATATATATATATATATATAAATATATATATATATAGTAAATAAAATATATATCTTATATATATATATATATATATATATATATATATATATATATATATATATATATATATATATATAATTAGAAATGTCCAATTATTATTATTATTATTATTTTTATTATTATTATTATTATTATTATTATTATTATTATTATAAAAAGATGTTCCAACTCTCTGGAATAGCATTTATCTAATGCCAATGGGAAGCGTCGAAAAGATTAAAAGGAGAACTCTACATCTCTATAAGAATTTCCATCCTGATATTCCTGTTCTATCTGCAAACGATTAGCATTTGTGGAAAATTATGGTATTATTTCAACCATTTTATAATAATTAATGTAGTAAGTTGGTCGAAATCAGTATTGTCTTCTGTAAATACTGATATCGGAGTATTAGATCTTTTCTTTTCAAATCTGAAAATGACGATGGTGGTGAACAAACAATGAAACTTGAACTCAAAAAAGGTTGATAAAAGTTTGATTACAAAAGTGATTTGAAAGGTAGAATTAATATTTCATAATATCCGTGATCATATTGTTGGTTCAATTGTTGATCTATGATATAGATTAGCATTTTTTCTGAAACTGTGTGCTTTGAATGGTTCGAAGTGAATTAAAGATGAAATGAAAGATGTAATAAAGAAGAAATTTAAAGGAATTGATGAGTTCTTTGAGAATATGAAACAATCATCATCCTCGACCTCAAGAAATTTTCCTCAAAGTTGAAACCCTCAAAGTGAGTTCTCAATACCATCAAAGTCAACACGATGAAATGATCTATATAACATCTGCTTTCGCAGAAAGATTTTTTGTAGGTCTAATACTGAAGAGAGTAAAGAAATTGAAAAGCAAACCAAAAGAAAACCAATGTAAAGAGAAATACCAAACCAATAAAAGATTTAGGCAAAGAAAAGAAAAGAAAACTAAAAGAAAAACCAATTTCTTCAAAGGCTACAGAAGAGAAAGATTTGTAACTGATGGAGTAGAAAGAGGAAAATTTTCATACACCATATTTATAGAAAGAATAATATTTGAAGTAACTGCTTCATTTGTGCACCCATTGGAGCAGGTAACGTATTCGGAGAGAAAAGATAAATAAACCTATGAAACCTAAAAAACCTAAAAACTAAAAACCTAAAAACCTATGAAACCTAAAGCAATGAAAAAGAACTGGTTTTTCTGCATTGTAATATTCAAACATTCAAATAAATAAATTTACATCCAAAATAAAAAGAGTTAGAAATATAAATGGTTAAATTAGTCATATTTTTTCCATAATTATTTTATGAATTTAATTAAAAAAAAATGAATATATATATATATATATATATATATATATATATATATATATATATATATATATATATATATATATATATATATATATATATATATATATATATATATATATATATATATATATATATATATATATACACAAATATATATATATATATATATATATATATATATAGATATATATATATATATATATATATATATATATATATATATATATATATATATATATTATTATTATTATTTATATATTATTATTATCTATATTATTATTATTATTATTATTATATATATATATATATATATATATATATATATATATATATATATATATATTTATTATTATTATATATATATTAGGTATAATTTATTATATAAATATATATATATATATATATATATATATATATAGATATAGAGATATATATATATATATATATATATATATATATATATATATATATATATATATATATATATATATATATATTTATATTTATTTTAAAAATAAAAAAAATTTTTTTTTAAAATCTAGATATCACAAAAACTACAATAGCCAATAGGAAAAGGAATACAATGGTTGAATGCTGGTCCAATTTTAGTGCGGAAAATGCAAAAATCTCAAAACTACAATAGCTACAGCGAAAAGGAATACATTTTTGGAATCCTTGTAAAATTTTAGTTAGGAAAATGTAAAAAAAAAAATAATAATAAATAAATAAAATAAATATTGGCTATTTTTTTTTTAGGAGCAGGGGACATAATATATATATATATTATTTGTAAAGGTATTACACGGCAATGTAGGGGCTCGAGCCGACGGGGAACACAGGGGGACGTTTTCCAACAGGGGAGGGGCAGAGGAACCCTCGCGACATCCAAATACCAAAGAGCGGGGGTTCCGGAGACCCTCCCCGGAGGGGGGGAATTAGTCCTACCCCGTAGTTCCCCGGAAGGCCGAGAGACCCCGACTCCTGCCATCGGTGCGGTATACCCTTGGGGTATTTTTATAAAAAAAATTTTTTTTTATTTTTTTAGTTTTTGTGATTTTTTTTTTTTTTTTTTTTTTTTTTTTTTTTTTTACATTTTCCGCACTAAAATTGGACCAGCATTCCAGCAATGTATTCCTTTTCCTGTAGCTATTGTAGTTTTTGAGATAATAAGTATAAGAAATTTTTGCTGTTAATGAAATACATCTTTCCCATATATATATATATATATATATATATATATATATATATATATATATATATATATATATATATATATATATATATATATATATATATATATATATATATATATATATATATATATATATATATATATATATATATATATATATATATATATATATATATACCTATATATCATATTATAGATACTATTATAATTATTATTATTATTATTATTATTATTATTATTATTGTTATTATTATTATTTTATTTATTATTATTATTATTATTATTATTATTATTATTATTATTATATATATTATTATTATTATTATTATTATTATATTATTATAAAATATTATTACATATTATTATAGTTATAATATATTGTTATATTATTATATTATTATTATTATTATTATTATTATTATTATTATTATTATTATTACATATACATATTACATATACATACAGGTTATTATTATTATTACATACATAAACGGTATTTATAGATATATATACATATTACATACATATACATATACATATTATTAGCGCATATTATTATTATTATTATTACATATTATTATTATTATTATTATACATATACATATTATTATTATTATTATTATTATTACATATTATTATTATTATTATTATTATTATTTGGTGATATAGATATATATATATACACATTATTATTATTATATGTTATTATTATTATTATTATTATTATTATTATTATTACATATACATATTATTATTATTATTATTATTATTAATGCATATATTATTATTATTAAAGAAGATATATTATATATTACATATATATATATATATATATATATTATTATTATTATTATTATTATTATACATATACATATTACATATTATCCAAACTGAATATACATACATATATTATTATATACATACATTAATATTATTATTACATACATTATTATTATATATATGATACATGCATATGATGATACATGATATATATATACCCCATATATATGTATATAGATAGATATATATATATATATGCAGGCATTACATATATATATATTATTATTGCTACTATATATATATATAGATATAGAGCATATATATATATACTGTATATATATATATATATATATAGTAATAGAGAGAGAGAGAGATAGAGATACAGCCCCCTATATATATATATATATATATATATATATATATATATATATATATATCAATGGTGTCATCCTTCCTATGTTAATGCTATGGTTTGAGGTTGTTCTGTGAGTAGTAAGGGCTGAATTTCTGTTGTCCATTCTTAAGTCATAACGATGTTGCTTGGTTCTTCTTTCAAAATCGTGAGTTTCACCAACGTAAATTAGATCGCAATTGTTGCACGGGACCGTATAAATGCATTGAGTGTTGTTTTTTTCTATGTTTCTGTGTGGTAGGAAAATCTTTTTTAATGGTAGGGTATCAGATGATGTGATGGTAATGTTATTTGGTAAAATGTTTTTTATGTTTATAAGGTGTGTTTGGGGAAGGGGGAGGTAAGATTTTTGAGATGTGTCATTCTTTGTTTCTGGGTGGTAATATTTTCTTTTTGCTTTGTTGAGTGCTTTGCTGATGATATAATGTGGGTATGAAAGTTTTTTGAAGTTGGAAAACAAGAAGTTAATTTCGTTTTTTAGAAAGGGTGGAGAGCATATACGAAGTGCGCGAAGAAATAGAGAGGAGAGGATACCTATTTTTGTGTTACGTGTGTGTGAAGAGAACCAGTGTGTGTAATTGGGGTTTGAAGTGGGTTTTCTGTATATTGTGTACTGTAGATTTGTGTTTGTGTGCCATGAGATAAGAGTGTCAAGAAAAGGAAGGGTGTTGTTAGAAGAAGATTCTATTGTAAATTTTATGTTGGGTATGAGGTTGTTAATGTTATTTAAGATGTTTTGGCGGTTGCTATTTCGTGGGATTGCAGTGATAATATCATCGTCATACCTATTCCAGATGATGTTATTGAGGGTGGGAAGAGGGAATATGTAATATAGTTCGAAAAGTTCCATAAAAATATTGGCAAGTGTAGGTGAGAGTGTCGAGCCCATACTTAAACCTGTGTTTTGTTTGTAATATTTAGAGTTAAAATGGAAAAAGTTGTGCTCTAGAGTTAAATGTATGAGTTTTTTTTTAAAATAGGGAAGGGCTAAAAGTTTGAGAGTAAGAGGTACAGAAACAGACGTGAATTCGTCTGTTCCTGTACCTCTTACTCTCAATCTTTTAGAACGCTACATCTGTATAAAAAGGACAAGTTAAGAGAAGAAAATTTTTTTTTTTTTTAAATTTTTCAACACCTGAAGTGAGAAATTTTTATTGTGTGAGTTTTATATTTAAGAGAATGAATATGAAGAGGAAAGTTCAAATAAATTTTAAGGTTGCGTAAGTTTCAAAAAATATAAAACAATTATTACCACATTTTAAAAATAAATTTTCAGTTTAAAGAAATATTTAAAAATGCAAAAATTAAGAAAGGACTCTTGTGGTGCAGCAAAAGTTTTGATTTTATATATTTTTTTTTTAAATATTCGTTAAAATTAATTCTGCACCTTGAAATATATTTTGAAAACCAAAATTTTGATACCAGGGTAAATTTTGAAGCAACTATTAGGGATGGGATAGCCATATAAAAAGCACGTCATCGGCTGAATGAAACCAGGCAAAAAATTCTCTATTAATCAGTTGTCCCTCAGTATCAAGTTTACCAATGAGATTAAATCTAAAAATAAAATTTAATTTCTTGATCTCGAAATTGTCAGGTATTCAGAAAAAAAGTTTAATATACATCGACTCTAGCCCAAGGTATCCTTCATTCATTTTTGTTTTATCATTGCAAATATATCAAGAGAGGTAGCTATTGTTGGAGGACAATTCTTAAGATATCTGACCCCGAATTTCTACACACACTGAAATTCTTTCATCTTAAATTATTTAGTAGGTTTGGCTATGCTTCCCTTATTATTTCTCTCACTTTTAGCCAAACCAAAGAAAAATTCTATAATCCAAGCAATATTTCAGGGAACGCGAGCAGTTTTTTTAATTGCTTGGTTGATGGTTCATGTAAAAAATTTCTTTAATTCTTTTCCTGAAAAAAATCTAGTTTGAGCTTGGTAGGTATTTATTCTGTGATTTTTTAGAGATCTGTGGTTTAAATAAATATAACAAGAAATATAATAATGTTGAAAAACAAAATTAGCATTGCATAACTAAAAAATTCTTTCATGTATAATTTGGAAGGCCAATCCGAGGGGGTCAGATTACTTATTGCAGTAGCAGGGTTTTGTTTGAGTGTACTCTTTATTCTTTCCCCAATTCCTTGATTATGTTGACAAAGGCTTCCTCTAAAAATACTTTTACAGTTTGTTTACGCAAGCAAATAAGCGTCAGTACGTACTTTGTTTCTTGAGGTGATATTGGTTTATTTTGTTCCTTCGGGGTGGGGTCTTTAGAAGTGTGTCCTCATTACAAAGGAATACTTTATCAGTTGAATTAAAATTATGTTCCACTGCTCTATACTCTAAGCTGCACTTCCTTTCATGTGGTTAACTATATTTGAGAGACTTCCTAGTGTTTTAAAATTAAGGCCAGGTGTTTTTTTGAGGTATCTTCCATTTGCAAGACACTATAAAATATCTATACATAGTTTTTTGATCTACCGCACAATACAAGCTGCCAGCCTCGAGCTAGGTAATATACTTTCTTCAGTTTTTTTAACGGGTGTTATACATGCACAAAGAAATCTCTAAAGTTGACCAAGAGGATATTGCACGCATTCATGTCACTCATAAGTTTAGCTATGTTTCTATGCAACTGTAATCACACATCTTGGGGTACCCTACTCTACGAAGCTTTGTGGATTATTTTTGTAGCTCTGGCGGGCCGGTGTTGAGGTATCTTCGTGTGTGCAAAGTACTCTATATTATTACTATACATTCTCTTTTCGTTCTGTCTTCTAGCAATATACAGCTCCGCATATAGCAGTTCAGAGCCGTTCTTAAGGGCGGTTTTTTGATTTTGCATTATCTCTTTCTGTTTTGGCCGCTGGTCCCCATTTGTGGAGGCTCTGTTACCTAAAATGTTTTGTTACTAGACAAATTTAACAGAACATTCTAAAGTCTGCTTATATAATCTTTCTGCGATTTATTGCACTAAATCACTTTTCCAAAATGTAATAACTTTGGAACTCCTAGGTAATCCCGTTATAGTCGGGCCTAGGTGTTCTGAGGTATCCTTCTTTTAAAGAAACCTACTTAAGATGTGTACTTGTGCATCGGTCTGGTGTAGGGGCAATAAAAAAGTGCGTAGATTGTCGACGCTTAGGTACTAGGGGTGGTTCTAGCGCCCTTTTTTCGTTTGGTTTACTAATAATTTTGCGAAGCTGATTAATATATTCACCACAACGAAAACTCTAATATTAGTTCTCATAAAAAATTATTATCGCTATTCATACTATAACTCACATTTTATTTTCGGGTCTAAAGTGTTCTTTTAAATCTTGGAACCCTCTAGGTAATTTAGGGCCACTGAGCCAGCTTTGGGGTTATTGCTTCGTTTTGAAGTCTGACTCTCTTCTTTTGCAAGCACTCTAGAAATACTTCTTACAGATGTTCTGTTGTATGCATACAAGTTGTTTTATGTTTCTTTTCTGCCGTGCCTTCGAAGTTTAAGGTTAATACTGCTCCCGGGAGCTTCATGTTTTCCTTTGTTTTTTCTCCCCTCCTGCTTTAAAAACCCCAAACAACTTCTGTCTCCAGATTTCACGACGGCGGTGCTTTCATATTATTAGTGGTTCTGGTCTTAAGGACGTGTTAAACAAAGAAACTTTGCCTAAATATGTAATCAAAAAATTCGCCAACGCTGCTCTTTTCATCCATGTTTTACCTTCTCCTTCTTTGCTTCCACTATTTCAAAATCGATCAGCACATCATCTGGCAGTAAATTTTTTTCGTTACTTGTAACTTTCATACTTAGAGATTAAAGTTCAATATTCTTTCATTTTCTTTTCGTGTTCAACTATATATTTCTTTCTTTTTGGGGCTGATAAATTCCGTGTCCTGCGGTTTCTTTCCTTAAACGCGTATATTTTCTTCTTATGTTGGAATTGGTGTTAGTATTTCGCTAGTATCTCCTCTCATTTATTTCGACACGTAATCTCTCTTCATATCACTACAACTCACATTGCTTGTTGTGAGATCCTTATATGGTCACTTGGCTCTGTTACGCAATAAATGCAGGCTCAGTCGAGCTCTAGGTCATATGGTTTTTTATTCTCACTTTTCCGTCATCTTAAAGTTGTTTATGGAGTGCAAATAAATATAAGGAAAGTTCAACACAAAAATAGACATTCAATACATAAATCCCGTTTTTTCATTCTTTCATTGTAATAATTCTCGCGACATCACCTAGAGTACACTCTGTAGCGAAGTATTCTATGTGTGGTGTTTTGCGAGGTATCTGATTTTTGGTGTGGAGAGATACTCTCTAAAATACTTACATTCTGGTGTAGCAAAATAGCGTAGTCGGGCTTACGTTTATGGAACGGCCTTCTGGTCTATGCTTTCTCTTTTCTTTCTCTTTGTTTTCCTTTGGTTGTTTTATCAGTATAATATACACCAATCGCAAGTTTCTATGGGTAAGTGTGACGATAATTAATTTGTTGCATTCAGTCTCGAGTTCTTTAATAATCTCACTTTCATCTCACTCAAAGTGTTGACTCCCTTAGGTTTCTAAATGTTTCTCTATTTTAGTGGCAGTGTTCTGTGGATGGTATGGGTGGTTTCTTCTGTGTGTTATAATGAGAAAAGACTCTAAAAGGATATACTACACACGGGTTTGTGGTGTAGGCTAATTTAAACGTCGCGTACCTCAAGCGTAGTCTTTGGAAGTATACCTTCTCACCTTCATCGTTTTAAGAAGTGTTTCATACTACAAGAAAATCTAAAGTTGAAAAAATTAGCAATTCATACTCATAAATTACTGTTCATGTATACATTTTGGACTCTCTGGTAATTTATTTAGGCAGCGTGTTTTAGAGTGAGGTAATCTTCTTGAAGAAGCTCTAATAATACTTACATGTATTGTGTGTAGCAGATATTAAGAAAGAAGCGTAAGTCCGAGCTTTAGGTCTTATCGTTTTCAGTTTTTATTATAACAAAAAGAAATCTATTTTTATTTTATATATTTAAGTTTGAAAAGAAACCACAAAGACATTCATTACTTTAATTAATTTCACATTTACTTGAAGAAGTTTTACTATTCAGGTTAATTTTTATGGTCAGGTGTCTTGTAGTATTTTCTTTGAAGAATCTCTAAATACTTACATTCTGTTGTACTCTTATGTAGCGGTTCAATCATTTTTTCTCCTCTTCGGCTCACGCACTCTATATTAAAGTCTTTTCAGATGTCATTTTCTGCTTCCATTTTCATCAATTATTCGTGGTCTCTATGGGGTGTTTATTGGACATTTAGAGAGAAATATCTCTAAAAAGTTTTTGAAAAAATTCTAAGCGGCAATCTCAATACTGTAAAATCACTTGTTTCCACACGTGGTGAATAATTTTGGTCAATCTCCCTAGGGCTAACAACTTTATTTGTTGCAGGTGTTGAGGTAATTCGTCTTTGAAGAACTCTCTAAAATACTTACATTCTCTTGTAGTAGAAATAAAGCGCAGTCGAGCTTAGGTATAAACGCGTCTCTTTTATCCTCAGTTCTTGTCGTTTTTATATGTTATACGCAGAGAAATCTAAAGTTGAAATTAGCGAGGTTCATAACTAAAAATCACTTTCATTTTTCTGTATAATTTGACTCCTAGGTAAGTTAGGCAGGTGTTAGGTTTTTGAGGTAACTTCTTTGAAGAACTCTATACAATATTCTCTTTACATTCTGCTGCTAGCAATAAAGGCGTTTTAACAGTGCCAAGCATACCTTAAATTTAATATGCCTATTAACATTTCCTTTAGTTCTTAAGAGTGTTATATTTCTAATCCAAATTTATTTTCTTACAAGGATGATATCTACGATTTAAGTTGAAAAATTAGCATTCATACTAGTTAATCTTGGCCATTTTTTTCGGATGTAATAATTTTTTGTAGGGGGCTCCTAGGTAATACTTAGTGTTCCAGCGTGTTTGAGTGAGTTGTTTTTTCTTCTTTTTGAAGAACTCTGAGATATATCTGGGTACTTCTGTTCTCACCTTCTAGCTATTATAATCTTTGTCGTAGTCGAAGCCTTTTAGTTTAGTATTTTGGCCTTTTCCTTTGGTTCGTTTTTTAAGTGTTATAGGGACGAAATTTGAAACTCTTAAAGTTGAAAAAATTAGCATTCATACTAAATCATCCTTTCATGTAATAATTTTCGGACTCGATAGGTTAATTTTAGGCAGGGTGTTTTTGGATGGTATCCCCGGGGGTTCTTTTACAGAACTCCTGTAAAGTATGCTTACATTCTGGTGTAGCAATTTTAGAGCACGCGTAGCCTGTGCGGTCGCTTAGGTATTTATTATTTGGAGGGGCTCGTCTCCTTACAGTGTGTATACTACAAGCCCAAGCATCTCCCGACTAAGTTGAGAAAATTATAATAGTCTCTAGTATATTCATTTTACTAATTCCTTTTATATCGTATCATTTGTACACTAGTTATCCTACTGCGTAATATTTACGCTGTATGACTGGTTCTGAAAGGCGTATTTTATTTCATTTTGAATAGAACTCCTATTTCTATAAAATATCTATATACATTTCCTGTTTATGTCTTCTAAGTTGCTTAATACTAAATAGCTGATAGTTATTGAACTCTTAGGTTAATATATCTATATCTTTTTTTATCATAATCGCATTTATATCTTCTCTATATTTTTATACTATCTTTTTTTTTTTTTCTTCTTCTCTAGTTTTAAGTGTTTATTATAATATTTACATAAGAAATCCTATACAAGTTGTAAATCAAATTTGCACTTCAATAATTCTTATAACTTAATCCACTTTCATGTCAATAATTTGGTACTTCCTGGTTCAATTTAATTATGCACGTGTGTTATGAGGTATTCGTTCTTTGAAGTTATTATATATTTCTTTCATACTCTATCTGTTCTGTTGATAGTAACATATATAAGTCGTCTAGATCGAGCTTACGGTTATACTCGTTCTTCTTTATATTTTTAACTAAAAATAACTAAATGTTATATAACCTAAACTAAATTCTAAAAAAAAGAGTTGAATTAATAAAAATTAATTTAGCCCCCATTCTTATCAATAATAATAATATATTAAATCCTTCCACATTTGTCATATTTATTTATTGGACCTTTCCCAGGTAATTTAGCAGTTTGTATATAATGATGGGTGTTGAGTTGTTCTTTTGTGCGGTGTGTGATTATGGAGTTGATGTTCTTCGTTAGGTAAATAGATATAACATGAGTAGGCGGATAACGTATGTTCAATAGGTTTCTGACATAAAGACTGGATAAAGAAACAATTCGGAAAAGACTCTTATTCTAGAAGTCTAATCATACATTGATTTATTGTAATTGTAATTTTTATATTTCGTTTTTATTTATTAGCTTGCTTATATTTAAAATGTTTAATATTCTATTAAGTTGAAATAGAAATTTAATAATAAGCTCTATTTCTGTTATTTAACAAAATATATACATAGTAATATTAAATAATTGGTTATTGGACAATCGTACTTAAGGTAATTTCTTAGGAAATCAGCTGTATATAGAGCTATTTTTTTTGCTTTGAAATAAACGTGCTTTAATAATAATACTTACATTCGTATTTGGTGGTGTAATAAAATAGCGTAGTCGAGCTTAGGAATATATTTATCACCTTATGTCGGGTTTTAAGTTATTCAATTTCGTTTTTTACATTAGTTTAGGAGTTTCATTATTTGGCAACGATATTCTATTAAGTTGATTATATAAAATAATAGCATCTCACACTGGTGGTTGAGCTCGATACACTGTGAGCTGTCATGTAAAATGAATTTGTGCAAGCCCTCATAAGTGCTAATTTTTTTAGTGTGCATTGGTGTTATGAAAACCAAAGCGGGATTATTTATTCTTTCCATCTATGGTGTGGGCATTGAATAGAATATCTCTAAAATACTTAACATTTTGCGTCGTAGATTTTCAAGGTTGTAACATTGTTCAGTAGCTCTCGATAATGCTTTTAGCCGTTCTATAACACCCACTTTCTTCTTTTTTCATAGGTTGTTATCCATTCTTTACCTTCTTCATTCAACCGTAACCCAACTCTTATCTTATAGTTGACAAAAATTTGTTATGGGCTATTTCATCTTACTAATTCAATTCATTGTAATACCCAATTTGGGTCGGTACTCCTATTGGCCTATTTAGGCAGGTGTTTTGAGGAGATTTTCTTTTCTTTTCGCTTTGTGTTTTTATCCTCTGTTGTTATTTCAGCCTTTTATTCCTTCTGTTTTTGTTGTCCATTCTTGTCCTACATTATAATCAGTCGTACGTGTGGGCGATTTGGCTCATTCAGGTAACTCAAGCTCTACTTTTTTTTTCCTTTTCTGCTTAACTTCGTCTTTTAGTTTCATTAGTGTTTATATACAAATTCACCACTACTCTTTTCATATAAGGCTTTTGTAATATACCATTTTGATTAGCATGTCATTTCATACTTCTTATATATTGGCCCTGCTTATCCCACTCTTTTCTATGCTTATTTACTTATCTTACGGTACTCGCTAAGTCGCTAATCTTAGATTGCAGCAAGTGTTCTGAGGTACTCTTTGCTGGTCGAAGAACTTAAAATAATCTCTTACAATTCCTTAATAATCTCTTTTCTATTTCAGCGTATCTGATTGCATTATGTATATAAACTTCTCACTTTTAATTTTACCGCTTATTACGACTATCCTTCAGTCTGCTACTCTATTACATCAATAGAAAATCAAACCACAGATGTCGCAGAAGCTCAAAAATTAGCATATTTTACACATAGAAAATACACATATGATACATATCACTTATCATGTAAAAAAACCTATTGGAACTAATACTCACCCTCATGATTAACATGCCGTCGAATACCATATATTGGTCAGGTATCTCCACGTTCTTCACGTCGGTATACATAGTAGGTATTCTTTCCTTCTTTGGTGAGACAGAAAAATTAAACCTAAATATCTCTCATTTATCTAATCGAGATCTTGGAAAGTCTAGTGTTGTATTTACATAGAATAAAGTATGTCTTAGAACAAATAAAATTACGGATTGAAAACAAGAATAATTACTTTTATGCATATGTCTTTTTCTATTATTTGGCAAATAAACAAAGCGTTCTCTCAATTCTTTAATCAGTGATTCATATAAATCAAGAGATCGTCTCTATTTTTGGACTCCTTTCTAATTTCGTTTTGATCACTGGCTTCAGGGTTCTTGAGAAACATGCTTAGCAAAGCCAAATTTCCCGGATAGAGAACTTCCATGCTTGAAGTTTTGTCTTGTAAGAGTTGCATATAGGTAATAAGTTAAAAATAAAAAGTTAAAAATGACGTTTGCTTCCATTTATGAAAAAAATAAATATATTAAGTTAAATGACATATTGCATTGAGTGGGTAGAAAATAGTATTGATCAGCATATAATAAAAATACCGCTGCTAAAATACTGCTAAAATTCTGTGTATAGATTGAACATTCTGCTATAGTTAGATGGATGGATTAATAATATAACCTATTTATCAATTCGTCTATCCAACAGTATGTATAATCTATTATAAGATAGATATATAATTTATTTAGTACAAATATATATAAATGAATTTTAGAAAAAATATCTTTCTTTCCATCTTTAAAATTATATAATTGCCTTCCAGCAATAGCATTTGGTCATCCTATGGTATTTAGAGCCCATGTTGTTTGAGAGGTATCTTTTTGATAAGAACTTACCGTTAAAAATACGTACTGTTTTGCTCTGAAACAATAGAGTAACGGCGGTAAAAGTGAGCTTTAGGTATATATAATTTTTATATTATGTTAAAGTGTTATACACAAAGACAATCTAAAGTTGAACAAATTAGTATTTTAATATTCTACTGCTCACTTTCAATGTAATAATTTGAATTCCTTATTTAATTAGGCAGGATGTTTAGAGGTATTTATTACCTTTGAAGAAACTCTAAAAATACCTTTGACTTCTGGTGTAGTCAATAGAAGCGTTAGTACTTGAGCTTATGGGTATATAACTTTTTGTTATTTAAGTGTTATTACAGTATAACAAATAAATCTATAGTTGAAAAAAATATAAGCATTCATTAATATTTACCTAAAGGTTAATCTTATTCATGTCAATACAATTGGTAATCTCCTAGGTAATTTAGAGCACAAGAGTGGTTGACGGTATCTTGTCTTGAAGAACATCATAAATGATTTATACTTACATTCTGCGCTTATGAATAGTGCTAAAGCTCGTGTAAGTCGAGCTTTATAATAAGTATTATTTTCGTTTTAAACAGTTTTATATAACAAAGAAATCTAAATGTTGTAAAAAACTATTACTTCATTACTTAAAATTAAATTTCATGTATAATATTCATTTGGATGCGGGCTCCTAATTAACTTAGGCAGGTGTTTGAGGTATCTTGCTTTTGAAGAACTCTAAAAATACCTTAACATTGTTGGTGTAAGGAATGAAACGCGAAGTCCGAGCTTTAGGTATAACTCGTTTTAGTGTTATAAAGGCAGAACGAAAGGAATTAGTAACTAACAGTTGAAAAAACTTAGCAATTCATACTAAAATCACTATCATGTAATAATTTGCTCCTAGGTAATTTTAGGCAGGTGTTTTGAGGTACTTCTTTGAAGAACTCCTAAATACTTACCATTCTGGTGTACAGCCATGATTTATAATTTAGACTGTAGTCAGTACGACGCGTGTGAAGTGTATTAATCTCGATATCTTTATTAATATGCTATATATACTGATGGTGCAGAAATGGTGTTCCTTCAGGCACAGGTTACCAGCTTCAACAAGTGAACTAACACCCACAGTATGGAGGATATGATATTAAATTATCATATAAAAAATAGCCCACTCACATATATTTCTATCTGACACTATTGTACTCTGAGAGATCTCAACTATGGCTAGTAAGGATAAATGTTTAGTGTACGGTAAGGTGTCAGTTTTGTTTTGGGAGGTAGTCCTATTTACTGACACAGCTGAAAATAACGAGATATTTATAAGTAACTCTAAAATACACATTACCTTCTGTGCGCCTCCCGGCTCAGCAAGTAAGCCTAGTCGCTACCCAAGTTCCTTTACAGATAAATTGCGGGTATGTTGTATTAAGGAATTTTTTTCTTTTATCGGGTTTTGCTAATTAAAGTGTATAATACTTTGACTTTGTATAAAAAGACCTTTACTTTTTTCTGCAGGTTTTGAGATTCCTAAACTTGGATAACAATATGAAAACAAATTATAACTATTTCTATGTTTATATTCGATATATATTAATTGTTCATGTTAAGTAAACTGTTGGACATCTATCTTTATATGGCTTGGTCACCTTATAGTTATGTACTAATAGTGGTTCTGAGGTATTTCTTTGAATGAATCTCTTAAATATTTACATACATTCTGGTGTTACGCTCAATAACGAAGTCAAGTTAGTCGAGCTTAGGTATAGATCTCTATAACTTAGGTATCTCGTTTTAAGTGTTATAACTAAGAAATCTAAAGTTGATCATACAATATTTAAAGCATTCTACGATTCTAAATCATTTTTCTGATATAATATTTGGACTCACAAGAGTATCAACGTTTTAGGCAGTGACTGTTGAGTGGTTAAGTCTATTCTTTTGTAAGAAATTAAAATACTCTATATAACATTCTGGTGTAAGCAAATCAGAGAGTAAGTCGAGCTTAGGATTAAATATATCTGTTAGTTTTTTTACACTGATCCCAAATCGGTATGGTTCCCGTCAGTTTTTAGAAGGCTGTTAGCAGTGACCGGGACATCATAGAAACGATCTAAAAGATATGAATAATAAATTTATGCAGTATCATAGACTGAAAAATAATTACTATATATCGCTAGTGTTTCAGGGATTTAATTTTTTTTTTATTGTTTTCGTTATTCTCTTTTATTAGTGTATTTTTTTACGTTGTGAGAGTGTGATTTTGCAATGGTACTGTACAAAATATTTTTTAAACATTAACCCTCACTCGTTGATAGTAATCGAGTGGTAGCTACAGAAGAGGAAATCAGTGAGGGTAGCGATTCTGGTGTATTTTCGATATCAAGGGCGTAGCTCGAACTTGAGGTGAGTAAGGACCGAGAATCACACACCAAACGAGGTGGCGCTTCTAGAGTGCGGAGCCATTTTATCACCGGAGACGAGAGAGAGCATTTTAGTCCTATAGCTCTGCGAGGAGAAGATAGCTGAGAAGTGTACAACTGATCTAAACATATTTTTCATGTATAATTTGGACGTGCACTTTCCTCTATTGGCGTATATTTAGGCCTAGAGTGTTTGAGGTAATTTTCTATATAGACAGAATCCTTATAAGGTTATCATAAAAGATACTATACAACATATCTGAGATACAGTTGTATTTTCTTCAGCAATAACCACTTGGCGTATGTTTCGAGCTTAGGTATCTATTACTCGTTTAAGTGTCCTATAATAACAAAGAAGATGCTAGAAGTTGAAAAAATCGTCAGACGAAGTTCGCACTGGATGTCTCACTAAATTCGGTCACTTTCATTGCGTCATCCGTGGACGCGGGGGGGGACTACTCCTCCTTCCGGGGATAGGAATCTTCGGCAGAATCCTATTGTAATTTAGGCAAGCGGTGTTTCGTATGCGTATCTGGTCTTTGTAGAGTTTGACGAGGTGCCTGAGTGAGGAGACTGTTTCCTTTACACTCTGAGCACTTCGTACCGCAATAAGCGTAGTCGTAGCCTCGGAGTGCTATGAAATACGTTTTCACCATAACGCTGTTACTTATCCACGACGTAGGGCTGGCACGCAACATAATAAAGTATGAAGGAAGATTAGACACTCACATTATTATAATACACATTTCTCTCATCAGCACAATGTAAACCATCCTATGACAAACTACAATAGGGATAATATAGAAAGAAAAAACTACTACAGTCATCCTTGAATAAGTTTATGGATGGTGTGCTGCTGATCTTCTTGGAAGAAACTCCTAAATATTACTTACACTTTGTCTTGCTGTGTGAGTCAACTAAGAGCCGTGATCTGAGGCTTCATCCTTTAAGGTTCACCTACTAGTGAGCATTTAAGCAATTAACGTGACAAGTGATCTATAGTACGCATATATAGTAATAATCTAAGTAAGTTGTAAGATATATAATTAGGCATTATAATATGTCTAATCCATAACAACTTAACATCGTATTATTATAAATATATGTGAAAATCCTCTATATATAAATTTTAAGGCAAGGTGGTTTGAGGTATTTATTCTTCTGAAGAATCTTTCTATCTAATAATTCTATACTACTACAATATTACTACTATGACAATAAAGCGTAGTTCGAGCTTAGTGGTATAATTATTTTCGTTTTAACTAGTGTTTATAAACTAAATCAGACATATTAGTTATAAGTAGTCTTTCTGGAACAAAATTAGAGCATTCATCAACTTGGGCATAGTAAGCTTGACTTATAATTCCATTAGTAATAAAGATGGTTGGTGACTACCTAGAT
The DNA here is from genome assembly GCA_015478945.1 of Trachelipus rathkii. Lineage (NCBI taxonomy): Eukaryota > Metazoa > Arthropoda > Malacostraca > Isopoda > Trachelipodidae > Trachelipus > Trachelipus rathkii. The sequence continues at coordinate 26,262 of JABUQX010130800.1, forward strand.
AATTTATGCTAGGTGTTTGAGCTGTGACTATCTCTATTCTTTAATACATAATTCTATTCTCATTACGTAAGGAATACTATACATTTAAATACTGGTTTGATTAAAGGGCATTGAAAGTAGTAGTCACGAGTCTTTAGGTAATAATAATCGATGTGTGTATTTAGTGTTATATTTACAAGATCGAATATTATGAAGTTGAATATAAAAATTAGCATTTCAACTTACTAAATTCACCTTTCATTCAGTAAATATTGATGACTTTGGACATCTTGCTAGTAGTTTAATTACGTGAATAAGTCGTGTTTGAGCGTGATATCTTCCTTGTATGTATTACTGTTCGACTAAGAAATATGCTTTTTGTGAAACTTTTCTGCGTTATATTCACATCATATATATTCACAGCCGTATGTCCTTGAAAACGTCTCTCACGACTATAATTTAACGTTTCATCTCTACGTCTTATAAACCTATTTCGTTTTCTCTATTATAGTAGATACTTTTAATATTCTGTAGTTTTGCCCAGCCTGCCATACACTACGTAAATTTAAAAGTCCTAAAAAAACATTAAGTCTATTACTATATTAGCTGGATAAACCTTCATACTTCTCATTCCCGGGTACATAATTTGGGACTCCTAGAGTAATTATACAGGCACAAATCCGGGTTTCTTTTGAAGCGTTACTCATTCTCTTGAAAGCAACTGCTAAACTAAAATACTATACATTCTGGGTGGTATGCAATAAAAGCGTAGTCAAGCTTAGGTGTATCATTTTATGTTAAGTGTTATAACAAAGGAATGTAAAGTTGAAAAAATTATCAGTGCAGATTCATTCCGATCTAAATACTTTCTGTAATATTTGGACGGTGCAGAGGTAAGATTCTAGGCAGGTGTTTGAGTACATCGAGTTCTCTAAAATAAACTACTCTACATATATAATACTACGTAGCCTGTGAATACATTCTGCGGTGGGTAACGTTCAAGAGTGGAGACGCGTAGTCGGAAGCATAGGTAGATTTTCAGGCCCGGGTTGCCGGGTTATTGATCGTAGCCCTTTTCACCTAATGCTCCTTTTCCTTGACTAAAACCTTCGTGGGGCCTCCGTGCCTGTTTAAGGGCATCTAGTTCGGTTCATGTAGCTTTGTACGTCTCCTCACCATATTTTCGTTTTTATTCTCTAGTGGTAGTATATCCTCAACAAGAGTAGAAATCTACAATAAGAATCTGAGATAAGAATTAAGGACGCTTCGTATAACAGCTGAAACAAGTTCACATTCTCATGATTAATAGTATGAATATGGTAGAGATTACTACTGGTGGTAGATTTTTAGGCAGTGTTTTTTGTGAGGTATCTATACTTTTTTGAGATGAAGCCTCAGGAAACTCTTTAACGTTTTTTTCTTAGATGAAGGCGACAATTTTCGTTTAAACATTATCTTGCTATCATATTTATTTTTTACTAGTGGTTAGTCAATATACGCGTAAATTTTGTCATAATGAGCTTAAGAAGTGAGGGGTAGTGCCCACCTCTCGGGGTACCAAATTACCATATATAGTATGTGCATTAAGATGTTTCAGTTTAATGTTTTGTGAAATGAAGTCATTTTGGGGTTGGTATCACATTCGGAATTGAATTTGAAATGATCATTTTACATTTAATACATGATTGTTACTAAAATTGTAACAGACAGGTGTGTACAGGAATTGCTGTATGATAATGTTATTCTTTATTCTTTATAGATTGAACTATAATCTATATTAATTATACACTTCTGGTATAAATGCATATCTTCAGAGGCTCGTCAGTCTTAGAGGTGGGGGACCTCCAGACTTTAGTTACATTTTTATTAAACTTTATCGTATTTTAGAAAGGGTTGAGGTTTATTTTTAAAATATTGAAAAGCCTCTACCTTACTTTCAAGCTCCCTTGACAATAATATGATCGGAAATTTCTCTATTTTCCGATTGTAATAATTTAACAGGATGAATCTCCTTTTTAAGTTCAAACGTTGGTTTTCGAGGCTATTCTCGTCTTTATGACTATAGAACTCTTAGATTTGGGTTCTCCTTACATTCTGGTGTAGGCATAAAGCGTAGTCGGAGTAGCTCGATTATCCAACTAATCTCGTCTTACTCGTTTTTCTATTTTGGGATGTTTTAAGATTTCATTATATGATTCTTTCTATCTTATTCTAAATGAAAATCTAAAGATATGTACCAAAAACTATTAATCAAAATTAACTATATTGGCATTATCTGTAAATTCATAATTATTGGGTACTCCTCTTAATTTCAGGCAGGTGTTTGGGTATTTTCTCTTTGGAAAGAACTAAAATAAGATACTTAATCATTTTAGCTTGAGTGTAGTTAATAACGCCGTAGTCGAGCTATTCAAGGTAGCTATACTACACTAATCGTTTTATTCTTGGGGTTCATTTTTCCCAAGTGTTGTAAACAAAGAAATCTAAAGTTGAAGCGCCCACATAAAAATTAGAAATCATTCATCAAGAAGTAGAGAAGTTGTTAGTTAGTGGAGTTATAAAATTACCATGACCCTGGTCTCCGTAATAATGGAATACCAATTCGTATATGTGCATCGGATTTGATCAGTTGTATGTTCTCCATACTGAGTACTCTCGTCAATTCTTTCGTGATCGAGATGACTTCCTATAATATTTACGATTCTGTGTGCGTAGTTCAATTAGAACAAGAGATCAGTGCGATGCTTTTGCGATTGTGATATTTATGTGCTAGTTTAATGTGTGTTATACTTTTTTGAGGTTTACAAATATGAAATTTACTATATTTAGTGATAATAAATTAGCATTTCGCTCTAATCTTAAGATGTCAATACTTATCATTTCAGATCAACATTGGCTAATTATTGGAGGGCCCATCTCTCTAGGTTATAAGCTTTTCCTCAATATTGCTATTTATATTACATCATTTTTTATTAAGTTGTGTTGTTGTTATTCTTACTATATGAGAACTTTCTGCTAAATATCTGTAGACTTCACTGCGATTAAGCGGTAGCCACGAACAGATAGAGACGCGTTAGTACAGAAGGTGACTGTGTAGGCTATCCTTTGTACTTCCAGCACGGTTAAGTTGTTACAACGAGTGTTTATTTGGAGGTTGTTCGCAGAGAGGATCCCTTAAAGAGATTGCATAGTTTAGTTGGATAATAGTTTCTTCTAGTCCATTGCATACTCAAACCGCTTTGGTGGTTCATCATGTGTTCATGTATTATATTATGAATGTGAGTCGCCAGACTACTAGGGTCAGGTATTTTATAGATTTCAGTTGTGTGGTTATGAGGTATGCTATTCTTTTGTAAGAATTACTCACTGTATAAATTAGCTTGTCTTTTGTAGAGTAACTCTCACGGAGCTGTTGTCCTTGCAGTAATGCAAATTAACGATGGAGCTTTTATTTAGAATATTTTAATGTTATTTCATTATATTAAAGTTTAGTTATTTTAAGTGTTGAATTCAACATAGGGTATATTATATGCGTGATGCTGCTAAAAGATTTACAATCCCTCTTACTTATAGTTCTCTGAAATCAAAGATTACGCATTCATCGTATGTATCTATCTATCTCGAATCATCATCTTAACCATATACTGAGCTGTTCAGACTCATCCTGTTCATAATGTTAATATATTTTTTTGCGGGACTCAAGCCCTATACAGGCGTTATAGTAGTTAAGGTGTCTTGGGCCAGAGTGGGGCATTCGTTGTTGTTTGCCTTGTTTTGTGCGTGGTAGTGCCTTACGGTTCTGAGCAATGGAGGTATCTTTTTTTCGGGCTAAGAATGCCAGCATGGGAGGAGCAGGGCGTTTCCCGGAGTGTGGGCGGACTTAGGCCCAAAATACGACGGGTTGCGTGTACGTGTACACTTTCTGTGCGGGGTTCGGGGGTTTCAGCCTGTTGTTGAGGAGGACACTTATCTGTTCGAGGATGATTACGGGAATGGGCGTTTTTTTTACGCGTGTACTGAGTGAGTTCATCAGCTCATGTCTCCCGGCGTTGTCTTTGGCCTTCCTTCTTTGCAACTTTTTAACGATTTGCTCTATTTCTGTTATTAATTTGGGACACTATTTTGGTTTTTTTTCATAAGACCGTAGTTCTACAAGTCTTCAATTTAAATTAGATATAAACAGCTTTCATCGTGTTATTTTAAATCAGCTTCTAGGTACTTTATCGTAGTTTTTTCTTCTCTTTTTACTATATCTTCATTAACGTTAGTCTTTATAATATTCAATTATGCTAAATGCTTTGGACTATTTGATCTCCGTTTATTTCTGTATCAAGTGTCCTGATATTTTCCCGTTTAATGTACCCCAATCTCATGTCCACCATCGTGCTGCGAGCACAGGATCCTTTCCTCTATCTTTCTTTTTTGTATATCTATTTCTTTTTTTATAAGTTTTCTCTTCCTATTTTTTATGTTAGCTCACCACATAATAATTGTTATCTAATCTTACATCATATCTCTCTTTTTTTTTTTTTTTTTACAGCCCATCATTATTTCGTCTTAATTCTTATTCTCATTTTTATTCTCTTCGCCCTGCTCGATATCTTTTGTATTTCTGTTATTATGTTCATTGTGGTGCCAGCGGAATGTCTGCTCATATTTAAAGCTTATGATATGGCAAGTTAAAACCTATGTCCGACTTACTTATAAGTAGTCATTACCTACTATCACTATACAATGGCATAAATTTTATAAATCCTAATATTCTTAATAAGTATGCTCTATTTTTATTTTCTAATTCAAATTCGATTAATGTACTATACCGCTATGAGACTTACTCAAATGCCTTGCTCCATCTCTCCTTATATAGTTATATATATTATATTATATATATCTATATTTATAATATATATATGACTATATTATATATTTTATATTATATATATATATTATTATATATACTAATATATATATATATATAAACCCGTAATGGGGGCAATTCTGTCCATGTGGGGCAATTCGGTCAGTGGCTTCAAAATAGCCTAATACATGTAAATAGTATTCTTTAAAGATGTACAATATGTGGTTTTATGTCTTAGGTATTAATTTTTTATGAAACCGTTTATTTAAGTATAGTTGGTGTGTTTGTGATTTTTTTTTTTTTTTTTTTTTTTCGGACATTATTATCGGGTAAATTTTTAGGCTTATTGCTAAGAATACAGGTAAAAATAATTGTACTACATTATTGTACCAAGATATAGTTCTTAAAAATGTTCATAGACCTTAATGCATCACTTGGAGTCATTAAGAAGAGATAAAGATATTATGTTTCTATTATAAACATTTTGCTAAATTTACACTTCACCAATTTAAATTTGCGTGGACAATTCGTCCACATTGAACTCTTCATTGAAATTAAAATTTTTTTAATACTCTATTTCAAAAAGATGTCGAATATAATGTTTAAAATAATTTTGAGACACTTTTAAGCAGATAGTAGGTAAGTTTTTCCACATAGGCCCTAATTAACTTGTACAATTTTTTCAGCAAGATGGTTCCCACTTACGCAAAAGTAACACAGCAGTGATACAAAGGGATACTCTGATGATGATGTTGGCCAGACTTAAGTCGTTTTCATTCTTGCATGCTGGTTCTACAGAAACGTAATATGCTAAAACTCGAGTTTGCAATTTGTTTTTGTCACGCGTTTGCGATCGGTTTTTTTGTCAACAAGCATCGTAAAAGCGACTCTACAAAACGTAAAGGAATTTCCTTAATTTGTGTAATATAAAATAAAAAAAGAATTGCAACCTTACAGTTTGTTTTTGTGTCAACAGCGCAAATCTAAAAAAATGCTCACGGCAAACGTAAAGAATTTCTTAAATTCTGTGTAATATAGCAACCTTACAATATTAAGGAAAATTCCTTACGTTTGGTAGGCATTTTTTACGATTTTGTTTTCTTGACAAAAACGAACGCAACTCGACATTTTATTAGTTTTCAACACATTTCTTAAAATGAATATTTGTAATCTCCATTATGTATTAAAGAGACCTAAAACGCTTGAGCTTGCATTCAATTTTTTCAGAAACTTCCATTTTTTTTGTAAACATCGCAAATCGTAAAGAATGCTCACCAAATGTAAAGAATTTCCTAATTCTGTGTAATATAAGAAAATAGCGACCTTAAAGAATTAAGGAAATTCTTAGTAGCAGTCTTTTTTTTTTACGATTTGCGTTTGAGAAAGATGAATGCAACTCAAACTTTTCTTCGTTTTCAAACCAATTTCTTAAAATAAGATTGTAATACCATTATGTTTAAGAAGATACCTAAAACGCTTGATTAAATAAAACACTTTAATGAGGGTTCTTAGGGATGTGCAAATTTGAAAGTGGGATCGAATTGCCCCCCACCATCGTGGGGCAATTCGGTCATGTACTTATAGCTTCTAACATTAAATCTATATTAATATATAGTATAGTAGTATAATTATTAGTTGGCATAAAAAATATTAACAAAGGAAAAAATTAAAAAAAAAAAAAAAAATTTAGTCTCCATAACCTTAGCATTTTGAGTACCTCTGATTTTGCATATGTCATTTTTATATAATTATATATATAGTAGTTATATATATATTATTATTTATATATATATATATATTATATCTATATATATTATATATCTAATATATATAGTATATTTGTATATATATTATATATATATGTATATAAGCTGTTATATATTATATATATATAGTATTTATATATATATTTATATTAATATATATATATTTTAATATATATATATATATAATATAATATATACCGGTCTATATATATATATTATATATAGTTATATATATATATTATTATATATATATAATTATATATTATATATAGTAGTATATATATACTCTATATATTATATATATATATAGCTATATATATAAACTGATGATAACTCTGGGCAAATGCCAGTGGGCGGCATTTATAAAATGGGTCATGATTGTCAAGGCTTTGTCCATTATCAATAAATGCCGCCCAAAATGGGCAATTATAAAATATCAGTAAACGGATGAATTAATGTGACAGCATTTAAAAAAAAAACATTCAAAATTAGTTATTGTTCAATTTTTGCATTTGTATTATCTGTTCATTGTACTTGTACTTAATATGTCGTCATCATTACCACCGTTCATCTCCCAAGACTGGGGGTAAAGTGCCACAGTGCACCGGAAACAGAAAAGTAGTAGAAGAAATGACGCAAGTCGAAATTTAAGCACAGAACTAGTGCAGTCAGAAAAATCTACCTAGAGCTTCACGGGATCGAGACGGACCACTCACAATGGCATCTCGTCAAACATTCGAAATAAAAAGACAAGTAGAAGCACATGGGCTATCAAGACTGGTCTCAGTCAAATCCAACAGACGCAATCACCAAACACATGTTTCATAATCCACAACGAGCACCCTGGTTTTGTCAATAACTTACATAGTATAACACAAAGTCTAAACACATGCTCATGCAAATCCAACAAAGCACCCTAGGTTGTTAATAACTACTGTATCATACCATGGGTGTGAAGCAAAAACTATAGCTAAAGTACAGCCAACCACACTACAAGCTTTAATAACTTTATTAGTCATAGTAAAATTCCTTAATAATACATGTAACTAAAACCCGCTAATTTGGCTCTAATCAAAAATATACTAATCTGATACCAAACCATTCCATATACTATAATCTTTATTAATTGTTGCGCTCGACATCTAAACAACCTTCTATGCAAACATTCCAAAATTTAACAACACCTATTGTGAATGAATGCTGTTCTTCTTCTTTCTTACTATACCCCTGGTCTCCCGTGTGCTCTACTATGAAAGATTTATTGGTCTCTGTATTATTAAATAATGTTAATAATTTTGTAGCTCTTGTATCATGTCCCGTCTGAGAAATTGCCTTTCTACAGAAACATTCCTAACTCCTTCACGCTCTTCTCATAGCTCTTGCCCTCAAACCCAGAAATCACTCTTGTGTCTCTACATGGCACTCTCTCTAGATAACTGAAGTTTTAAATAAGGGACCAAACTGGTGCAACATACTTACTACTGGCCAAATAGCTACTTTACGTGTTTTCTTACCTACTTCTTGCTCTTGTATAGAAGTCATTACGATTTTTACGCCCGCATCTTATTAGTTTATTTCTAGCTCCAAGCACTGCTTAGCTACTTTCAAATTACTGCTTTATAATCACATCTAAATCTTATTTTCTTCGTCCACAGACTCAAGCCAATCCCCATTCATTTTGGTATTTAAAAACTTTTATTTAAAAAATCTTTATTCAAAAAATCCCTCCACTCCCCCTAGAAAATAATGACAAAAATGGCTCTCAATTTTCCTCACCAACGTTTCGCTAAGGTACTTATACAAATGTGGGAAATTTTTAAGCAAATTTTAATGAATATTCAGTCAGTATGTTTTAAAGGAACGATATTTTCCTGGCAATTTGAAGCCTGAAACGTGTGATATCTGGTGGTAAGAGAGAAGGTGTATTGAAAAGCGTAGATGTTTTAAAATATTCAAAGGTAGTAATAGGAAGATGATTTAGAAAATTATAGGAAAAATAGAAATGAACTTAACCAATCAATAAGAAAGGCAAAGAGAGAGGCGGCAGAAATTAATTTAGCAAGGAATAGTAATAAGAAGTCTGAAAAATTTTTTTAGCTTTTATTAAATTTAAAAGTAAGAATAGGACAATTGGTTCAATTAAAATTGATGGAAAAATTTATGGAGTGAATACATGAATGGTCAACATTTTCATGCTTATTTTGCTTCAGTGTTTTCAGAGGAAAAATAAGATCAAAGTATGGAAATAAATCTTTATTATATTCTGTGGAACAGTTTGTCAACTATAAATTTAAATCTATAAAAATATATACCGTATTACAGATTAAACCCTTAAAAGCTGCCGTCGCCCGCGCCCTGGATGGTGTATATATGGTAGCAATTCCTGAAAGGGGTAGTACGCGAGCTTGCAAAGGCACTCGTATTTTGATTTTTAAGATGCATATAACATTTGTGAGGTACCGAGATGACTGGGAAAATGGCATATGTTGTGCTATTTTATGAGAAAGGTTGTTAAGAATAATTTGTAGCTAATAAGTCAGTATAGCAATAACATCTTATGATTATAAGGTTCTGGAACAGTTAATGAAAGGTCATATAAGAAATATTTAGAAGATAACAGGTATTGTTAATGACTCCCAGCACGGTTTAGAAAGGGTAGGTCATGTTAGGCTAATTATGGAATCTAATGGAGTATATTACTGATTGCATTGACAAAGAAGAGCCAGTTGGTATTATCCACATTTCGGTACTGCATTTGATAAAGTACTGTACCTTAGAGCTAGGCTGATGAAAAAGTTATTCCAATATGCATAAGGTAGCAGTGGTACATGGTTGCGATCAAAGCAGTGGTTTGCGAAATAGAAAAACAGTGTGCTACAACTAAACATGGGAATACAATCAATCATGGCGAAACCTAGTGAAGAGTGGGTGTCCCACAGGGTTTCAGTGCTGGGGCCACTAAATATAATTGATTATATATATAAATGTTTAGACCAGGGACTTAAGAAGTAAAGTTTATAACTTTTCTGATGATGCCAAGTGTAGAACTTAGATCTAGTAATGTAAGGGTGTATAAAGTTCTGCATTTTAGATATACTTCTTGGTGGGAGATAAGTGGCAAATGATTTTTTAAATAGTAAAAAGTGTAAGCGTTCTTCTTCATCTAGGTTCCTCAATAAAAGTTTTCAACTACGATATGAATGGGGATTGGCTTGAGTCTGTGGACCAAGAAGAAAGATTTAGGTGTGATTATAAAAGGTCATTTTAGAAGTAGCTAATCAGTGTTTGGAGCTAGAAATAAAGCTAATAAGACTGCATGGGCATAATACTCGCATGTTGTTTACAACGAGCAACGCGGAAGTAATAAAGTAAACCTGTATAATGAGGCTATGTTAGGCAGTAATAGAGTATTGTGCACAAGTTTTGGGCCCCTTATTTAAAGAAAGAATTAGATATGCTAGAGAGAGTCTAACGTAGAGAAGGTGATTGATTTCTGGGGGGGGGGGGGGGTTTGAGGGTAAGAGCCTATTTGAGGACGAGGCTGAAGGAGTTGAGGATGTTTCTGTACGACAGGCGTGTCTCAGAGGACATGATACAAGTCTAACAACACACCAAATATTTCATCTATTGATACATACAGAATCTAACTTTTTCATAGTACGAACATGGACAGGTGGAACCCAGCGGGGCATAATAGAAAATTAAGAAGAACATCCAATCTTGAATTAACAATGCATGCATTCAGTATAGGGGTGTTAGTTCCTTGGAATACTGTCGCCAGAGGAGGCTTGTTGAGGTGTGACTCGATTGCCACTTCAGAAAGGTTAGATTCGTCTTATTGGCATGGGTTGGCGTATCATATAATATATTGACGAAGCCCAAATTGGCGGGTTTTGTTATAGTAGTTATTTAATGTTAGATGGCATGTGTGAACATAACTTAGTTATTATGCATGTGATGCGTTTTGCGCGTATCATATTTATAGTATATGCTGTAGCTTTGCTAAGCCAAGATTCTAGCTGGATTACGCCCTCTGGATTTGTAGTTACACACATTGACAAGCCTATGGGTGCTTTGCTTTGTGAATTTGCATGAGCATGTTTGGTTAGTGGATAAACTGGGACAGTCTCGATAGGCC
>JABUQX010130801.1:0-10000 GCA_015478945.1 Trachelipus rathkii
CAGAAGAAGAAGAAGAAATAGAAAAAAAAAATGAAAAAAAAAAAAGAAAACGAATGAACAGAATACGAGGGAAAATAAAAGAAAAAAGAAAAGAAAAAGAAAGGAAAAGAAAAGTCATAATAAAAAAAATTTAGAAGAAATAAAAAAAAGTAAAAAACAAAAAAAAAGAAAAATTAATTGGTAGAAAAAAAAAAAAAAAAAAAAAAAAGAAAAAAAGATGGAAAGAAAAGGAAAAATAAATAAAATAAAAAAAGAAAAGAGAGAAAAAAGAAGGAAAAAAAAAAAAAAAAAAAAAAAAAAAGAAAAAAAAAAAAAAAAAAACCAAAGAGAAAAAAAAAAAAAAAAAAAAACAAAAAAAAAAATAAATAAAAAAACAAAAAAAAAAAACAAAAAAAATAAAAAAAAGTTTGGTATAAAAAAATTTAGCTTCTGACTCACTCGGCCCGATCTTACTAAGGTTCTGACTACATTGAAAATTGTTCAGTACGTCTCTGGCATAAAGTTTCACCTAAAAAATACTATGTTTTTTTTTAAAAAATGCATACCCAGGATTTCGCTCCGGTCCGGCTCGACGTCCGGATCCGAATAAGTTTAATGAACTTATTTGAACGATTTTCAGCACGGTCTCTATCAAATAAAATTTACCTAAAAAAGCATGATTTTTAGAAAAAAGTCATACTCTGCTGCCGACTCCACTCGATTTGAATCCGGCCTCCGGCTCGACTCCAAATCCGATCCGATTATAGGATTCTGCACTATGTAATATTGTTCGCAAGTATTATGGCAAAGATTTTCAAAATCTAAGAAAATTTATTCCTTGAAAAAAATTTATAACCCAGATCTCGGAATCGGATGCCGATCCGGATCCGGACCTGAACTAAGTTTCTGTACTATTTGTAAAATTGTTCAGGTCTTTAAAATCAAGAAAAGTTAAACGCTAAAAAAAAATATTTTTTGAAAAAAATTTATACCCAGGTTCGCCGCTCCGCTCGCCTGCTCCGGTCCGGCTCCAGCCCGCCGAGCTTCACCTTCGTTCTCCGATCTGACTAAGGTTTGTTCCTATTTGAAATATTTAGCACCGACTCTGGCAATAAAATTTTTCATCTAAAAATAAAGATTTCTTTGAAAAAAAGTTATACTATTGCGCGGCTCTGATCGGCTGCCGAATGCCTCGGCTCCGCTCCGTGACCGGATCCGACTATTGATTCGCACTATTTAAAAATTGTTCAGCAGATCTTCTGGCAACAAAATTTTCATTGAAAAAAAATTTTCTTTTAAAAATAATTATTCCCTACCTTTTAGTTGCTCGGCTCCGGGCTCGGCTCCGGATCCGGATCCAAAACTAAGGTTTCTGCTTATTTTGAGAATTGTGCAGTTCTTTCTGGCAATAAATTTTTCATCCTAAAAAAATTATTTCATGAAACCAGAAAAAAAATCAAACTACGGCACTGGCTCTGACTTCGGCTCCGTACTGTCGAAACATCCGGCTCCGACCCGGATCCGGATTCCGATAAGGATTCTGGTACATTATTTGGAAATTGGTTTCAGTATGTTCTGGCATTAACTTTTTCACCTAAAAAAATATTTTTGAAAAAAATTCATGACCTCTATACCTCGCGGCTCCGGCTCCGGCTCGGCTCCGGTTCCGGCTCCGGCTCCGGATGCGACTCCACCTCGCTTCCGGAATCTGACTAGGTTTCTGTATTATTTTAATAATGGTTCAGTTTTACGTCTTCTGGCATTAATTTTCATCTAAAAAATATTTAGAAAAAAATTATACCCAGGACCCGGCTCCGGCTCCGGCTCCCGCTCCGGCTCCGGCTTGGCTCCACTTCGGGCTTCAGTTGGATCCGAATTAAAGGTTTTTCTGCACTTTGATAAATTGTTTCAGCAGATCTTCTAAAAAAATATTCTCGAAAAAATCATACTCCGGCTCCGGCCCGGCTTCGACATCGACTCCGGCTCTGACTTCGGATCCGGATCCGGGATCCGACTTAAGGATTCTGTTACTGATTTGAAATCTGTTTCACTCACATCTTCTCCGATAAATTTTCATGGCTAGAAAAATTATTTCGATGAAAAAGAATTATACCCAGGCTTTGTTCTTCAGCTCGGCCTCCGGCTCTGGCTCCGGCTCCGGTGTCCGCTGCGGCTTCCATTTATTTGATGGAGTAAAAGGTCCTGAGAATGAGCTACTGAGGTTGAGAATTGAAAAAAAAAATTAGATTTTCTATAATTATATCAATAAAACATTTTTGATCCTAACCTGGGAATGGCATTTTGACTGGGATTAGAAATTTTTGTTGACACCCTTAAATAAATTTTCTATATCTAAAAAATATTTTGAAATTATAAATAATAAATAATATCCAAGATATCAGCGAAGAATATTTCTAATTATTCAGATAATCAAAAAAAAATGTGAAAATTTTGATTTTTGCTTTCAACAAAAAGTAGGGGTCTAGTTATAAAGTCTCCCCTTAATTCTATAAATTTTTGACTCCGACTCCGACTCCGACTCCGACTCCGACTCCCCTTGCACAGTAATTTTCGACTCCGAACTCTGGTTTTGACTTCTAGCTCCGGTGTCCAACCCGGCTCTTTTATGGTTAATTTTTTTTATCCGATTCCAGCGACTCCGACTCCATTCGACTCCGACTCCGACTCCGCAGCCCTGGTAAAGCTATGGAAAATGATATGTGACTACCGTATACGGGAATAGACCGAATGTTATATTAGGTAATAGAAGGAATCACATAGGTATTTGAAAGTGCTGTGAGAACTGTTCAAATGGGGTGGTGAATGGTTTGAGGTGGGGAAGGGAGTTAGACAAGGCGGTATGATCTAACCGTTACTTTTTGTCATGTATATTGATAAATGTATAAGAATGACGCTGGAGGAGGAAGAGGAGATGGCCATGGTATATGCTGATGATATAGCGATGGTGACGAGAGATAAGGAGACATTACAAAGGGTGATGACAATATGGTCAGAAGTGTTACGAGATGAGTGGATGAAGATGAACAAAGAGAAGACAGAGGTGATAAAGATTTCGAGGGAGAGGGATAGATGTGAGATCCAGGTGGACGAGATCGTGTTTCAAGACACGGAAGTTTCAGGTTACCTGGGAGTGACGGTGAATTTGGAGGGGGAGATGACACAGGAGATCAAGGAAGAGATCGAGAGGAAATTTAACGAGAGACTGTAGGCCAACTGGTACGATATTTAACAGAACTGGCAATGTGCACAAAAACTGTGTAAGGTGCTCAATGTTATATCACGATGCTGAGAGCGACGATGAGTTGTAACCGAGAGAAGGAGTGGACTCTGTACCACCAAAACCGGTAAGTAGGTGGAGCGGCGAGATTGTATGGTGTTAAGACTGATACGTCGGAAGCAAGTAGTAAATTAGGAGAGAGGAAGACAATCTTGGAAATTAGCCTTGAGCTGGATGGTGGATCTTGTTCTTGGATTTGGTGGGAAAACAACAGTTGAGATGGTAGGATATGGTTAACGAATGGAAAATGAGAAATACCAGCAAAATGTTTACGCTCTACCCCGGCGGGAAGAAGACAAGGGAAGAGATATAGTAGATGGAGTTTGTGGCAGCTGCATATGAAAGAGGAACGAAACCTCGAACAGTTGGAGAGAGAGGAGATGTAACGAGACACGGACGGCAAGCAGTGCTTAGTAAATGACGGGCACAGCCCTAATCTACACGCTGGGAGAAAGAGCTATATATATATATATATATATATTCTATATATATATAATTATATATTATATAATTAATATATATATAATATATAGTATATATATATATATAATATATATATTAATATATATTATATATATATATTATACGTATACTATATATATATATATTATATATATATATATATTAATATATATATATATAATATAATATATATAATATATATCTAGAATCTTATACTCGCAACATATTTTGCCCCATACATTTGCTAATGACATATGACAGTCGAAAATCTTCAGAACTCTTGCTCGTGCAGGCCTGCATGTGTCACGTGTTAGCTAAAATCCAATAGAAAGATCGCGAATTACTCACAAGTTGCTTTTTTTAGCAATTTAATATTACTTTTTTAATGTTTTTTTTTGGGGGGGGGCTCGAGGTCGGACGGAGGGACGAGAGGGGACAAAGTCCCCCGTCGCCCACTGAAGGCCGGAGAGACCTGACTTTTTCATCTTTGCGTATTTTGGGTAGTAAAATGTATCTCTTTAGTTAAAAAAAAAACGTTCACTGGCAACTTTGACGCACTATTGCCTGAAATAATCGAAAAAAAATGCATTATGTTCGTTCGGATATATAGTCGGTTAACTTCCCTTTTAAAGACAAGTTCTATATAGTATATACATATATAGTATATATATATATAGATAGGTAATTATATAGTAATATATATATATATATGATATATTATATATATATATAATATTATATATATTATATATAGTATATAGGTAAAAGTTACTTAACGCCCTCACGGAACGGTCACTCTCGATCAAAAAAAAAAATGTTCAACAGGTAGCCTCTATGATACAAAATACTATGTTGTAGGTCGGAATAGTGTAAAATTTTTTTCTTCTTAACCTAACCTAACCTAACATAACTAACTAAAGAGGTAACACCTAACGTAACCTAACGTAACCTAACCTAACGTAACCTAACCTAATACCTAACCTAACTTAACCTACACTTATTATAATAATTTCGCCCCTAGAGCAGGTAAAAAAAAAAAAAAAAAAAATACTTCATTTCGACCATAGACTCATCTATTTATGTATCTTAGATGCTACCTGTGAAATTTTTTTTTTTGATGCCGACTCACCGTTTCCGATGTGGGCGATTAAGTAACTTTGTCAATTATATATATTATAATATATATATTATATATATATATACTATATATAATAATATATATAGTATATATATACTATAATTATTATAATCGTATATATATATATATTCTATATTATATATATTATATATAATATATCTATATATATAAAATATATATTATATATATATATATATATAATTTATATAGTATATATACATTATACTAATAATTGAGTTTACAGATAATTATATTGTTTCGTTATTTAAAATTGATGTAAAATGATTTTTTTTAAACGTTATTATTAACAAGAAATATAGAAAACATTCGTTTTATTGTACCTTGAAAGTCTGTCGGTACTCTCATGCAGGGATGGCAATTTTGGTGATTTTTTTGATTTTTTTTATCAAAAAATCATTTTGATTTTTGAATTTTTACTATTTTTTCTTTATTTTTCAGATTCTTCACGGTCACGCGATATATATTTTGTAACTTGCAAATTATGTATTTCGCGTGACGTTACGAAACCCCAAAAATCAAAAGATATCAAAATAAATCAAAAAAATCAACAAATTGATTTTTTTAAAAAAATCAAAAAAATATCACCAAAATTGCCCTCCTGCTCTCATGTGCCGTCTTCTAAATTAACATAATAAAAAAAATTCAGAGAAAAAAGATAATAAACCATCTTCTACACTCAAAATAAATATAATACAATAGAAAAAACTATAAAATAAATGATAAACCTACTCTCGTACTCAAAGAGTTAAAAAAAAAAATTTTCCTTTTCCATTATTAGCTATTCATCGAAGTGTGAAGATTTGACCTAAAATATTCAAAAGAAAATGATATAAATTAAAGGCAGGTTTTTAATAAATAAAAATTTTAGCACTTCACGATCTATACAAGGAGTACATCTTCCAAGGGAAAATATTTTGTAAGAAGCTACTTCCATGGTTCCTCGCAAGAGACTAAACCAGTGTCATTTACCATGTAAACTGATAGTGGAATATTTTGAGCCACAGTAGTAAGTAGTTTCTGTGAATAAAGTATCAGTAAGATAAAGAGAATGAAAATAAGTCATTTACTTTATTAAAACAAGATTTATTTCATGTTTTTCTTAGAGAAATCAGTTTAAAAATTCAAAATTTTAAAAAAATTTTACAGCAATGCAAATTTAAAGATTCTACCGTTATCATTTTTTACGCAGAACAACATTTTAAAATTAATTCGTGGAAATAGCCAATTTTTACGATATGAATACACATTTTTTATTTCTTTCGTATTTAGCCAAACTGCTTTCTGTCTTAATAGAATTATGACTATATTTCATAGGCATACAAAAATTTATTGTCTGTAAGCTTTATAAATTTTGTAAAAGTCCTATATAGTTTGCCCTTTGCATAATCAAAATTTTCACATTTTCACCAAAGCAAATCGTTAAAAAAACTACAACCCGTAGGGCTATAAAACTTGGAAAACATTTATATACATAAAATGTCTCATTGAAGTCCAAATACTAGGTTGATGTCAGGCTTCTGTCACGTGGACTGTGAAAAATTGGTCTATTGAAAAAATAAAAATAAAATATCAAACAATCCGTTTGCAATACCTATGATTAACCCTTTATTAACACACTGAAATATTCAACCTAATAAGTATTTGAGAGATAATTCTACATTGAAAAAAAAATCCATAAATAGGGCTCCAAGCCCCAGTCAATAAGAATATCCATGCAATAAAATTTAAATTTTATTTTTCGAAAGTAAAATTATAATAGTTACAATTTAACTTTAAGCTCCTTTATTTTTCTTCTTTAAATAAATCAAGTGTTTCTTGCCAGATATATAAAAACTGTTAGGCATATGTTTCAATATTATTGACAATTCTTGTTTACACAAGTTCATGTGTTTTTTTAATGGGAACTTCCGGTTCAGAACTGATAACTCTTTGCATGGATATATAACTTATAACGTAGTGACATCTGATATTTGTAAGTGTCATTCATTTTTTGATGCTTAATAAAACTGACAAAACCTAAATGATAATGACACCAAAATATACTGACATGAAAAATTGCTGAGCAAAAATAACTTTAAAATAGCGTGGGTCGGATTTTGTCACACCGCATCGCACCAGGGCACTAAAATTTCGATGAGCACTGCACCGCAAAGCACGGTAAAACACCAGATTCGTCGGGCAACTGAACTATAAAATTCTTTCAAGTATTTCAAACTAAATATTAAAAAAAAGGAATTATATATTTGATGTAAATAATGGTTTCAATATCCGTAGAATTATTTATTAGGATATTAAAATAATTAATTTAATTATATTAATTTTATATAAAGATATCATAAATTTAATTATAACATGCGTAAAAAATAAAAGTACTAAATATACCACGTTAAGTAGCAATTATTTCCAAACTGAAGGAAAAGTAAATGACAAAATACAATCATTGAAAACATTAGGTTTAAAAGCATATTATATTCATAACATTTTTCTGACAAGGTCAAAGAATTAAGTTAATAAATTGGAGTTTCCATCCCATTAAATAATTATAAAAGAACTGCTATGAATAAAATTTTAAAGAAATCTATAAAATGCATTATTATTAATTATTATTATTATTATTATTATTATTATTATTATTATTATTATTATTATTATTATTATTATTATTATTATTATTATTATTATTATTATTATTATTATTTTTATTATTATTATTATTATTATTATTATTATTATTATTATTATTATTATTATTATTATTATTAATATTATTATTATTATTATTATTATTATTATTATTATTATTATTATTATTATTATTATTATTATTATTATTATTATTATTATTATTATTATTATTATTATTATTATTATTATTATTTAGGAATTCAACATCAGCCTTTGATTTTATAAAAGTTTTTGATTTTATTTCCAATGTTCTAAATATTTATTTCTAATAATTTAATTTCCTTAAAATAATCTTAGAAAATAATTTACAGGAGAAGAAGAAGATATATTTATTTAGATTTCCCGACGCGTTTCGTCTCTATACTTGAGACATCTTCAGAGGATTATTTCTTGTAAGCGAATGAGTCTTAAATTGATATATAATAATTAAATCAAATGATATTGAGTCTGACAGATAATACATTAAATTTTATGTTAATGTCTGGTCTGCGTGTTTCCATAAATTTCTTCTTCAAAACTTCTAATGCTATAGACTTCAATAAAGAAGAGAAGTGCCTTCGTAATATTTTGAACTCTCACCTCAAAACTAAAGACACCTCAAAAATTAAAGTCAGACTATACCATAAGTCCAAACAACTGTCATCTTCCTTTAGCACAAGAGATGCTTTGACCGACAACCATCACGTTGTGTACCAATTTAACTGCCCTGAGTCAGACTGTACGTCGACATATATTGGTTACACGACGAATAGATTGTCGGACAGGGCATATCAACATCGCTACAGTCCCAGCAAAATCTTTGAACATTTCAACACGGCACATGGTCAATCAACTATTAGTAATATTTCTAAACACTTCACAATATTATACGGATCATGTGAAGTCCAGAAACTTAAAATTGCGGAGGCCTTCTACATCAAAACACGCAGACCAGACATTAACATAAAATTTAATGTATTATCTGTCAGACTCAATATCATTTGATTTAATTATTATATATCAATTTAAGACTCATTCGCTTACAAGAAATAATCCTCTGAAGATGTCTCAAGTATAGAGACGAAACGCGTCGGGAAATCTAAATAAATATATCTTCTTCTTCTCCTGTAAATTATTTTCTAAGATTATTTTAAGGAAATTAAATTATGTACAGAAATAATTATTATTATTATTATTATAATAATAATAAAATAATAATAATAATAATAATAATAATAATAATAATAATAATAATAATATAATAATAATAATAATAATAATAATAATAATAACGTTGTATACCGATTTCAATGTTCTGAAAGTGGATGTAACGCCTCTTATATCGGATACAAAACGAATACCCTCAACATGAGAATGTCGCAACATAAGTATATCCCGAGCAAAATATTTCAACATTTTAAAGAAGAACACCACAAAAATCCCGATAACAGCATAAAAGAGGGCTTCTCCATCATAACAAGAAAAAATGATTTTTATGAATTGCGACTAGGGGAATCGTTGCTCTTAAGGAAACATAAACCAATGATAAACATAAAATATAACGAAATGTCCAATTTTTTGAACATCTTTAAATGACAAAAAGTCAATGTAAGTTAACTTTTCTAACTTTTAAATTTATTAATTTTATTTATTTATTTTTGTTATTAGTTTACACGAAATTTATTTTATCAAAATTGTTAAAATATTAAAATAAAATTTATTCCTTGAAAATGTCCGAAGTGTACGGACGAAAGCTTGGTACTATACTAAAATCAATTGTTTTATTTTATTCAAGAATAATTTTAAAGAAAATTTCTTCTGTTGAAAGAAATACTTTCAGGAGGCTTGAAAAAGCATCAAAATCATACATTAAAATAAATGCTGATATTGAGTTTTAATAATAATAATAATAATAATAATGATAATTAAATAATAATAATAATAATAATAATAATAATAATAATAATAACAATAAAAATAACAATAACAATAACAATAACAATAACTATAACTATAACTATAACAATAACAATAACAATAACAATAACAATAACAATAACACATACACAAACACAGCATACACATACACAATAGCAAAAATAATAATAATACACATACACACACACACACACACACACAATAACGTTTATAAAAAGAAAATGAGATTTGAAAATATAAATGTTAGTCTTCAACATTTAGAAAAACGGTTTATCTTTGCAAGATGCAATGCAATTGACGATATGTACATGTTAGAACAGAATCAGTTATGTAAACAGTAATGATATTATATTATTAAACGATAGTAACATTTATCAAAGATTTATCATGTCCTAACCTAACTATTGTAATGAACTAAAAATAAAACACACACACACACACACACACACACACACACACACACACACACACACACACACACACACACACACACACACACA
>JABUQX010130801.1:15000-17500 GCA_015478945.1 Trachelipus rathkii
AGAATATTTTAACTCTAAGCTCTATTTGTTTTCCATCTTTAATTAGCCAAATGTATCTTGTTGGAAATATAAAACCTATTATAAAAAGATTTCAATAATATTAACAATTCGTGTTTTAATATGTTCATGTGTTTTTAAAAGCGATCTGCCTATTTAAACTAATAGCTCTCAGCATGGATATAAAATTTATAACGTAGAGACAGTTGACATAAGAATCATTCATTTTCTTATGCTACCTTAAACTGTCTTAACCTAAATTATAATCTAAAACCAAGGTATAACGACATGAAAGTTTTAAGAACAAAAATAACTATAAAATGTTTTCAAGTATTTAATTAAAAAAATAAAAAAACTATTATATAAGAGTTATGTAAATAATGGTTTCAATTCCCGTAGACTTATTTGCCAATTATTTTAATTAAATTATTTTATATAAAGATATTTATTAATTTAATTAATGCTTGCTTAAAAAACTAAAGCAATAAATGTAACATTTTAATTGGCAATTAATTACAAACAAAGGGAAATTTAAATAACAAAATAGAGGGTTTAAAAGCATTCGGTTTAAAAGCATATTTTAATTGTAACATTTTTCTGACAAGGTCAAAGAAACTAAATTATTAAATTTGTTTCCTTCCCATTAAATAATTATAAAAAGATTGGTAATAATAAAATATTGAGGAAATCTATAAAATGCCTTATTATTATTATTATTATTATTATTATTATTATTATTATTATTATTATTATTATTATTATTATTATTATTATTATTATTATTATTATTATTATTATTATTATTATTATTGTTTATTATTATTATTATTATTATTATTATTATTATTATTATTATTATTATTATTATTATTATTATTATTATTATTATTATTATTATTATTATTATTATTATTATTATTATTATTATTATTATTATTATTATTATTATTATTATTATTGTTATTATTATTATTATTATTATTATTATTATTATTATTATTATTATTATTATTATTATTATTATTATTATTAATATTATTATCATTATTATTATTATTATTATTATTATTATTATTATTATTATTATTATTATTATTATTATTATTATTATTATTATTATTATTATTATTATTATTATTATTATTATTATTATTATTATTATTATTATTAATTTATAGAAAATATTAGAAAATATTAAAAGATTGGACCAAGACAAGCAGAAAAATATTATAATATTTTTCTGCTTGTCATGGTCCAATCTTTTAATATTTTCTATTTTACTGAATAAATAATTCTTGGTTCGATTTGATTTATATTTCATTATTTGTTTGCATGATGATCATTCGATGCATGTCATTTGATTAAGTCAATTAACTATGTGCATGATTTGATTATATATATATATATATATATATATATATATAACTGTGATATTGTTATTATATATATATATATATATATTACATATATTATTATTATATTATATATATTATATATATTTATTTATTATTATATATATATTAATATTTATATATATATATTATTAATATTACAAATATATATTATTATTATTATATATTATTATATATATATATATATATATTATATTATTATTATTTTTATATTATATATTATTATTATATATATATATATTATTATATATATATATATATATTATTATTATTATTATTATATATATATATATATATATTATTATTATATTATATTATTATTATTATTATATATATATATATATTACATATATATATATATTTCTATATATATATATATTATTATATATATTATTATTATTATATATATATAGCATATATATATATACATAGATATATATATATATTTTTATATATATATATATATATATATATATATATATATATATATATATATATATATATATATCACTGTGTGAATTTAATATATAGAGCGATTTTTTTTAATAATTTCGTTAAAGACTCTCTGTTGCTCTTAGGTTATTTATGATTAAGTATACACTTTAAAATCACTTATTAATTTAAAAATCATTAAAATCCTAATGCAAGCTGTCTTAAAGACATTTTTCAAGCACAGACAATACGTGATGATCTATGGATTTTTTTTCCTTTTGGTGAATTTAACTGTTAGTAGATTGTCTTCACAAACTTTTTAGTAGGGGTGACATTTGCATAATTTGTTCTGAATTTTTTCATTTTATGATCTCCAGGACAGCAGTTATAATTGGGAAGATTATATACATAGAAGGCTTCAGTAATTTTTTCTTTTTATTGGTGTCAAGGTATAGTTTTTGATGCGTGTCATGTTTTGAATGTCTATTTGGTGGTTTTGTGTTAGTCTATGATGTGTGAGAGCAGAATTTTCCTGGTGTGTATCAAGATCGTGTTTGTGTTGGTATTTCCTGCGGTTAAAGTCTATTGTTTCGCCATAATAGCTATTGTCAACAATTGCTGTGTCAAGGTATTTTGTAAAGGCAGGTTTTTTTTTTTTT
>JABUQX010130802.1:2500-10000 GCA_015478945.1 Trachelipus rathkii
GGAAAATTTCCTTTAATTATCATATATTTTAGAGAAAAGATCTTGTTTTTCCTCAATCAATTTAGTAGTTTTCCTAACTTCATTAGCACAATAAGTAATATCCAAATTTTTTGACTGAAGGACATTAAATAAAACATCAGTAAAGGAAAATATTTCACTAAATGCTTCAAGTAGAAAATTAAATTAAAATCACCTAATTTGTGCTTGAATTCAGTTGCGGAATTGATAGTTATTCCATCCCATTTCTCTACATTATCAATCATTTCATCAAATAACTCAATCAATAAAGATCTATTTTCTTTGGCAATATGAACTAAGTGAGAACTGTAATTCCATCTAGTTGGTGCGGTTTTTGGAAACCTTCTTTTAACTATATTATCAAGTGCACTTGTCCTTTTAGGCGATTTAGCGAAAAACTTCCTAAACCACTTAAAACTGTGAAAAATAACTTACATTCCTTAATACTTCCACATGCTTGAGATAAAACTAAATTCAACACATGTGCACAACAATGTATAAAAACTGCAGATGGATACTTTTCCTTACTTTGTAAACCATGAAGATGGCCTGACATGGTAGCAGCTCCATCATAGGTTTGAGAAATTAATTTACTTTCACCTTTAATATTTTCTATGCAGCGTTGAGCTAAAGCATCTGCCGAACGGTCAAGACTTACGTCTGTAAAACCAAGGAATCTTTCTACTATTTTGTTTTCTTTTGTAAGGTATCGTAAAACAGTAGATAACTGTGAAATATTTGATACGTCTTGATTACAAATCTAGGAGAATTGTAACGAAAACTGTACCAGATTTTTCAGAGCGGATTTGATGAGATCACATTTTGAATTGATTCACTAAATCATTTTGAATTCGTCTTAGTTCAAAGTAGGAGAATTGTCGCTGTTTTCGAGCAGATTTGCTTAATTTTTCTCATCATATCGGTTCACACCAACCAAGAGTAGTTCTACATAATTTCGATTATTTGATCAGATTTGTTTCATTATGGCCCCTAAAAGATAATTCTTGACAGCCTAGGAATATGACAGAATCTATTAACCTGCGAAGAATTTCTCTATTTCTAGCAACCTTTTCATTGTGTTGTTGGAACATCAAATCTTTTTGTTCATCCAACATAACATCCACACGTACATTACCGAATGATTTGAGGAATAAATATGACTTTATATGTCGCTGTGATCTTTCGTGCTTTTGCATGCTGATGTATAAATTATTTAAATCAGTGTATCCTCCCTCATTCCAAACAGATTTTTCTGATGAAAAAATCAAACAAGGCCAACAAAAAAGTCTATTTAATTTTGAACTCTTGAAAATGTCTTACAAAATTCTTTTCTTTGGTTTTTAGGTCTGTTTTTTACCCAATTTACCCAATATCCTCTGCTTTAATAATTTATGAATTCCTTTCTGAATAACACCCAAAACCTCAAAGTAAAACGATCTTCAATAACACATTCTGCGGCATCCATTACTCTTATGTTTTTTACAGTGCACACTATAATTTCTTAAGGAAAGGATTTCGTAAAACTTTTAAAAATTTCGACACCAAAAAAAATGTAACTAAGCTCACCAAGCTCTGAAGAAGACTAAAGTCTTAGTCACTGCTTAGTAATGCCGTTTCAGCCGTTAACCTTGAAATAAAAATTTCGCTGTAAGCAAAATCACATTTTCCCCTTTTTTAACTATTTTTTTATTTATTTATTATATTTTCCCTCAAAATAATTATCCAATATTCCAACTGATTTAATTGTAAAGTTATAAATGAATTTGAGTAAGAAAAATATATAGTTGTCCCATAATTTATTAGATACGAAAATGATAACTTTGTACGTTTGGCAGGGTTTTATCTTTTTTCCATTCTTAAGCATTTTCAGCATAAAATATTAACATCAGCTTTGTTATTATTATTATTATTATTATTATTATTATTATTATTATTATTATTATTATTATTATTATTATTATTATTATTATTATTATTATTATTATTATTATTATTATTATTATTATTATTATTATTTTATTATATATATATATATATATATATATATATATATATATATATATATATATATATATATATATATATATATATATATATATATAGATAAGGAGGACGATGCTGAAAACGTTGAGTATACGAGTGGAAAATCTGGGTGTCATGCTATTGAAGTACAGCTTTTGTTCGTCCTTGTATTAATAATAGGAAATTCACCCGTAAACGCGGTCGCTGAGGGAGATATTTTTAAATGCTACTCAATGAGAAACTGTCATGCTAGCATTTGTTTAATAGAAGTGTTGAATATTGAAGAATTTTAAAATGAATTTAAGATTTTAACACCAAAACTTGGCGTAATTTTGTTTCCTGTTCTTTATTATTAGTTTGTAAGCATTTTTTTATATAATAAGAATTTAGCAAATATCTATATTTCTTTGGTCATGCTCAGCATGACTTGCATGCCCTGAATGCACGCCACTGATATATATATATATATATATAGGCAGGTATATAGTATATATATATATATATATATATATATATATATATATATATATATATGTTAGTATATATATATATATATATATATATATATATATATATATATATATATTATATATATATATATATATTGTGGAGAGTATTTTCCTTTAAAAGGGTATTTTCGGTCAAGCGAGTGGGTAATTTCTCATGACCTGTCTGGCAACACTGGTTTTATAGCAGAAATCTTAGTTTGAAATTTTACGCCATAGAGGCTCAGTGTATGACTATATGATCATAGTCTATGGTTTGATAAACCCATTTAGAAGTATGAACAAAAAGACAAAAAATATATATATTTTTTAAATACCTATTAGTTTTGACAGTTTTCAGTTTTGACTTTTATAGGCTAGGTTCTGGCCTTGACCATACTTTAGTGGGTGATTCTTTTATACAGATTTGTTAGGTTCATATTTGCAAAAGAAATAAGATATCCATTTTTATTTATTTTTTTTTTTTTACCTCTAAATTATTAACATTATACTGAAAGCTCGGGCAAGTAAGATACTTATAAATAGGCCTAGTTAGCTAGGCCTATTTTACACTTACAAATAAATATTAGTTTAGCCCATTTTAAATCATTAGGTTGAAGGCGGCTCCATGATATGGGGAGTCGGTCAAACTCAATCTGTGTTTGTATTTGTTTTTCCTCATATCGTTCATATCATTACTTTATTTATGTGTATGAATAGTTTTTGGCAAAGCTTGTTTATTTGCTAAATACAATTTTTTCCACATAGCTTTTAAAGTTTCTGTATTTTCGGCAAACTAAGGAAATTAGCAAAGCTTTGCCAGAAATGACCCATACACACATGGGGTGTTTGGCAAAGAGTTCGTCAACTCTGCATGTGTGGAGTCGCCTGTAATACAATTAAGACACTAAGTAGGCTATGCCTAAAAGTAAACTCTTACTCAAGTAGACCCTAGGCCTAGTTTATGAACAAAGTTAACACTTTGTACCTCAAAATTTAATTAATTAGGTTTATTTGCTGATAAACCTTTAATTACCTTATATGTTTCACATTTTAAAAAAAATGGTAATTGTTACCCAGAGGGTTGTCACCCCCGATTTTTATGAAAATCACAGGACATACTTTAAAAAAATAATAATAAAGAATAGGGAAAATGTCGCTCTCCTTAGGAAAAAGTTACAGCTCAAAGTTGTAAAAACCCATAGGATTTGTTCTTAAAAATATAAATTTTTTTTTGAAAATCACAAGATATATTCTAAAAATAATAATGAAGAATAGTGAAAAACAAAATCGTCACTCTCTTTAGGAAAAAAAGCCTCTGAAATTTAGTAATCTTCCCATAGACTTCTTATAATAAAAATTAGTGGGCCTCGTAGTCGTTTAGGTTATTTAAAATTAGGGAGTAGTGATAAGATCAGACTTATGATTTTCTGTGTATAACCTAACAAAACTTATCATAACCTGACTTAGAGGCCTGAAATGAGACCTAACCTGGATCGATCAATATTGAAAAGTCTATGGGATTTTTAACAACTTTGAGAGGCTGTAACTTTTTTTCCTAAAGAGCGACAATTTTCGTTTTCACTATTCTTCATTATTATTTTTAGAGTATATCCTGTGATTTTCATAAAAATCGGGGGTGACAACCCTCTGGGTAACAATTACCAAAAAAATTATTAATACAAAGCTAAAATTATCAGGCATGCTACAAATTTAGGTCAAATTTACGTCTTACAATTTTATTGTAAGCAGAGGGGTGTCACCCCAGATTTTTATGAAAATCATAAGATATAAAAAAATAAGATGTCTAATAGTAGTAGAGAAGGGCTTCACCCTTGATTTTTATAAAAATCTCAGGATATATATATATACTTTAAAAAAAATGATGAATAAATAAAAACAAATGTGGTGCTCTTTAGGAAAAAAAGTTACAGCCTCTCAAAATTAAAATTCCCTAGGATTTTCTTATAAAAAAAAAAATATTAAAAAAAAATCACAATATACTTAAAAAAATAAGGATGAAGCATAAAAATAAAACAAAATGATTTAAGTCTTTAGGAAAAAAAGTTATAGCCTCTCAAATTTAAAATTCTTCTATAGGCTTTATAAAAAAAATTAGTTGGCCTCGTGCTTATTTTAAGGCCATCCTAGTTCAGGTTATGATAAGATTTGTTAAATATACATAAATTTTCTCTCTATATACCTAACTAAACATATCATAACCTGAACTAGAGGGCCTGAAATGAGACAACCTGGATGGATCAAAAATGAGAAGTCTATGGGAGTTTAAATAACTTTGAGAGGCTGTAACCTTTTTTCCTGTAATTGATGAGTATTTGAATAGTGAGTGTACTCCTGTAGCATAGTATTTCGGTTCTGTGACAAGTACTGGTTTGGTTCAGAGGTAGCTGGGTTTGAGAAAGTTTCCTGCAGAGGCTGTGATCTACTAGTCGATGGTTGAGATAGGAGAGGAGGAGCCTCTTCCAAATGTCGTTCAATGGGCGTAGGCATATGAAAGGTGGAAGGATAGACCTCCACAATCGCAGAACGCAGAATGTATAATACACTCCCATTCTTCACTTCTAGAAGGTTCTGAAGTTCAATGATCTGTTGACGTCGACGTTGGTTTATCCCTTTTAGTTGTGAAGAAACTGTGATACTTTCTCATAAATTGTTCAAGGAAGAGCCAATTGGGGTGAAGTCCATCGGAAAGTAGTGGTGACTCTTAAGAACATCTGGTTCTTTTTGATAAATCCTGAGTGAGGAGTCAGTATGTATTCTCATTTGTGGGTAATGTAATAGTAGTTCATTTCATGACTACCTCTGAGACAAATTTTGTTTTGCCAGTGATATGTAGAATAAGCCAAGTTCTCGAAGGCAGTGAAAACTTTTATAGAATGTGTTCTCATAAGTTTTGGAAACATGGTAGCATCTTCTTTCAAATGATCTGCAAAGGCAGGGCCCCATGCTCTAAAGATTCTTTTCTGATTAAACTTATTAAGGTCTTGTATGGGTGGTATTACAAGAAGTACACATACTCGGGTATTCTTTCTTCTGGCAATCTGTGTGATCTGTTCCATTGTATCTGGCACATCTTGGACTGGGATTTCTGATACTGGCTCGAAAACAGTAGTCTCCTTAACACTGTTAGTGATTGTTTTTCGCTGGCAAGCAAGGGGTGTGAGTGCCCAAATCAACAGAAAATTATTATCCCTTGTCATTTGTGCTTCTACCTGATTGGTGCATTCAGATAGAATGCGTCCGGACATTACGGTCAGTTAAAATATTTAAATCATAATCTCTTATTCTTGGAAAATGTCCACCTCGCTGGATCCAATGGCAAGTAAAAGTGGAATCTCCACAGGAGCTGGAAAGTTGAGGAATATGGCATTTTAGTAACTTCATCATGTATGTTTAATGTTACAATAAATTTACATCTTGCTCCAAAATTTACAGTGAAAATTTGAGCAAAATTCTTTTGTTGTTAATTACCTAAAATACAAAATTAAATACATAAAAAAAAAAGTATCAATACAGAAACATATAGCTAAAATATAATGAAATGTAAGAAAAAAAATATATGTATATAACAAGTAATAAATATAAGTATATTTGAGAAACAATGTAGGCTACTGGCCTTTTTTTGTAATTGGAATATTCCTCAAATATATTAATTTTAACTGACTACCTGCACTGCCCTAAAATCCCTATAAAAGTAAATAATAATTTAATATACCCATGATGATAACATGTCGAAAATCACATAATTTACAAAATTTATTATTCGTCAAACTCACAATCCTGTGAAGAAGCAAATAAAATCCACTTTTCGGTAATATATCCCAAAATTGATTCACGGTGTCTATAAACAAGTGTTGATAAGGCAAACTTAATAAACTATATAATACTAAAAACAACATCCGGTGTGGCTTAAAGAACACTATTTGATTACTATAATTTGAATGCTAGATTAATTATTAATACTTTATTTTCAGTATCACTATGTATTTTCAGTACTGCCACAATCATTTCTTAGCTCAATATGAATATCACTAAAAATATCACTATGACAATAAAACTAATATAAATCTTTGAATACTAAAATTTGAGATCCTTTCTCCACATTTTCCAATACAGATAATAAAGTAAAATACTGAGAATATTAAAAAATAAAAATATTAAATATATCTAAATATAATGAGAATATTTGTGTAAAAATGATTATGAACTGTAAAATATGTTTGTTAGCTATTATCTACATCATTGTCATTATTGATATTATTATCAATATTATCAACCCTATCATTATTGAGACCATCATTATCATTGCTATCACTATCATTATTATTAATACTTAACCTTTTTTTTTTCCCCCCCTCTTCTTCCCCACATTTTCCCCAAGATAAATTTTACTTCAATGTTTTGAGATTCAAACAACCATCTTCCGACAACCACGTTAGAGTTTTCATATATATATATATATATATATATGGTATAGTATATATATATATATATATATATATATATATATATATATATATATATATATATATATATATATATATATATATATATATATATATATATATATATATAAATATATTTTATTTATATTCAAACAAACATCTTTAGACAAACATTGTTAAATTATTATATATATATATATATATATATATATATATATATATATATATATATATATATATATATATATATATATATATATATATATATATATATATAAGATTAAAGATGTAGACCATGTCTTATTAATTAGTGATTACTGCTCTTATATTTTTATAAGCTTTTCAGATTGTTTCAAAAAAGTAAATTGTTGTGTTTTTGGTAGACCTATTTTAAATAAAGATTAATTCCATTAATTTTTTTTCTTTTGTAGAAGTTCTTATGTCATGAACATTTTTAATTATTTATTTTAAAAATGCCAAGTGAATTACAAATTCCTAATCAAGCTGAA
>JABUQX010130802.1:12500-25773 GCA_015478945.1 Trachelipus rathkii
AGGGTCGTTGTTCAATCTCTTATGTGGTTTTTACTCAAGCAGGAACTTAATCAGAAACATGGAGGGAGATTATCTCTGACAAGTGCGCGCCCCCGAAGAGTTTGACTGACCACCTAACACGTCAATTCAAGACCAATTGATGGCCTTCCTTTGGAAAAGTCTTGATGTAAGATCCGTAAAAGATGAAATTAATTCTAGAACAGACGGAGCTGTTAATTTCCCCTCCGTGGCCACCGGATAATGCAGAACTTAGGGTTTCGTCCAACGCGGGTTATCACAGGGACTGCTCGTGTGCCAGATCATGCTATATGTCCGAAAGATAAAACCGAAACGATGAGAAAATTGTCAGTAAGGCAGGAACACAATGATTGACAAAGATAGACAGATGATAGCAACGAATAGAGTGATGGTGATGAAGTTCTTTGAAGCATATAACTATAAACCCAATGATTCGAAGATACTTGAACCACTAACAGTTATTAGATAAATAAATTAGATTAAATAAATGAATGAAATAATGAACACGGCGGATAATGAGAAGAGGATACTTCTTACTTTTATTAAAGTAACGTAAAGTTCCAAATTATTATAAAAAAAAACTATTATTAAATCCATTAAATTATTTAAACATCAATTAGGGATTCTTGGAATTAGAGGAATTCCCGAATCTTTTCTATGTTATGAAATGATGAAAAACCATAAGTACAGCAATACAAAACCCCGAGATGACCTCGCCTTATGCCTTATAATTAATTACACATATAAATACATCCAAAACCCATCCAGAATAACTTAACCCAAACCAAGTTTGTTAATTTAACTAATGGATTGGCTTATCTTATATCTTTAGACAACTTGATGGTTTCGAACTCAATCCAGGACAAATCCTCAGTACCGACAAAAATCAGTTCAAGGATTGGGATTGTTCAAGAACAAAACCAAACCCAAAACTAAAGTTTGTCCAGAACCGAAAGATTTACAGCTTAACACAAAAACTTGACACAAAAATAAAACACAAAAAAACTTCTCAACACAAAAACCTGTGGGTGGAAAAGAACCCACAGTTAGGTACTATTATGATTTAATTAATTAATCTTACTATAATGAAATTACTATGTTCCAATGGATTTAAAATACATTCATGAATCTAAGAATTCAAATACTAACAAATAATTTATGACACATATTAATCAAGTAAGAACAAGTAAGAAACATATTGAAACATACCCTATCAAGTAAATCCTGTCTAAGAGGGTTTTTGTGTCTTGGTAGATGTGACAATTCCTATAAAGACACAAAAACTCCATGAGCTACAAAAATAAACATCAGTACTATCATATTGCATAATTCAATTAATGCTTCAAAGCTAACTAAATTTTTCTATCCTATCATATATTTATCCATACCTAGATTTTACACAATTTCAAAGTACGATGAAAAATTTCCAGTGGATGTGATTATACTTGTTTTCCAGTATAAAACTTTGCAGAACAATAGTAAAATTTTTTACAAAAACTACTACTGAAACAAGAATTAGACAATAGTGTAAATCTGTATTACATTAAAGATAAATATGACAATCTTCATGCACACATAATGCCTACACATAGTATAGGCATGCATCTGTGTGCATGTAAGAACACAAATAATGAAATATCTTAACAATAAAAAAAATCCTAAGAAATAAAAAAAATAATTCTTTCTTTATGTATGGAGAACATCATTATGAGCAAATGCAAACACAAAAAAAACCATTCTTTTCGTTTAATCTTTCTACAATCAACAATAAATGGGTTTTCTTTGTGACAAAAATGATCCCCTTTACATCCCCCCGCACTAAACTTATGCCCCCTCTACTAATCAATCATAATGATTTTCACAGAGGCAACGATTTAGGCGGAGTGATGTATGGGTTTCATTATAAAGTTAATGATTTATCCATAGATCATACAATATTTACATAAAAATACACATCATAAATCATAATTTCTTTCTCTTTTAAGGCAAGGTCAAGTAATAATATAAATGTAAAAATATTAAATCCGTTAGATATATAATCGTTTAAATATATAAATCCATTGAAAAAGTACAAAAATCATGTGACAAAATAAAAGAAAGGTATATAATAAATGATGATTGAGACAACTATGGAATCAGAGATAAATCAATAAAATACATAAATGCGCAAAGCATACTGATCTTTCAATTATTTATTTATCCAGGAATTAATGACTATATAAAAAAAATAAACATTTACAATGTTATTAACTAATTAATTAAATGGTATTTAGAATTTATCACAATTTTTATTTGTAAATCCATTACAGTGAATACAAAAAAATTTTTTTTTATATAAAATAAATTATATCTCATATTACATAATACAATGTAGCCTAATTAATTATTTATTATTGCACAATTATGTGTCCTTGTTTGTATCACCTCACAATTTCAATATTTACCATATGATCTAGTCAGCTTTTGTACTCTCCTCTCTTCATCGAGTAAGGAATGATACTCATCAAAGAAATGGTCTTTTTGGGATTCGGACATGAGAGTAAAAGGAACTTTTTCCAATACTAATTGTAAACTTGATCTAATTTCTTCACGATAAGATACGAAGGGTCGTGAAGTATTATATAGGCTTGTTTGTTCAGTAGTCGTGGGATGAGCACTATGATAAAGAAAATTTTCCGACATTCTGGAAGAACTTGGAGTAGGGTACCAAGGAGGTGGAGTAGTGACATCAAAATGGGGAAGGATGTCTGTCGAGGTGGACGGAAAAGGAATAGTAGGAAGGATTTCTGGGGGTACATAATCCGTAGTACACCCGTCCGAAAAAATTTCAGATTCCATAGATTCCTCGGAAAAAACTGCTCCAGATTTAGAGGTGCTAGGACGGGAAGTAACAATAGGGATAGGGGAAGTAGTATCTTCTGCTTCAATTTCAACTTCTATAATTTTCCGTTTTGGGGAAGTGGGGGTTTGTGCTTCATCCGGGTTGTTAGCTACTTGAATGATTAAGTTCTCTTTTTCTTCAGAAATGGGAATGTTTCTGCGAAATGAGGAACTAGTACATTGACGTTTTGCGGAGGGTTCAATGGGTGGTATGTTCTGCGGGACAGGGGCCTCCTCAATAGACTTTTTTATGGTGAAAAATTTTCTAAACTTCTCCATGAATGTCTTTACAAATATGGAATTGATATGGAGTCCATCCGAGAGGAAGGGAGAATCCATAGAAAGAGATTTCTTCTTCAAATATGCAGCATGTGGGGTTATCCTGGTCGGTTCATGTTTTGTCTTGGTCCAGTCACAACTGTTTAAAACGTGGTTACCCATTAAACATATCTTATTGGTCCACGTGTATTGTGTGTTTTTGTTGAAACATTTGATGGAATGTTCTCTCATAGCATAAGGATTTAAACTAGGGTGATGCTTCAAAAAGTTTTCGTAGGCAGCTCCCCAAGTACGCATTAGACGAGTTTGGTTATATGCGTACATATCCTTGATAGTGGGGATGATGAGATACACCCTAATGGAAGGGTTACAACTTAGAGCATGGTTAGTTATTTGTTCCATAATTTGAGGGACATCATCGACAGAAAAATCAGGGACGGGTGCGATGACTGTTGTTGTGTATTTCCCGTCATATATCATCTGCTTCTTCCAAGCAAGAGGATATAAAGCCCATATGACTAAGATATCCACGTCTCGTGACATTAAAGTAGTTACACGAGATGGACACTCCTGTATCCTCCGTCCCGACTTTATATCGGTGATAAGTTGTAACTCATATTGTTCTAAAAGCATTCGTTTGTTCTTTTCAAATATTGCCACTTGACTGGTCCCGATCATTAGCATTTTTCCAGCCATAATGATAAACTGGAACAACAAATATATAGTGATTAATGACAAGTTTTAGTGATTTGTCCATTAACAAACCCAAATTCAGGTCAATTATTCAAGAGAGGTTCCGCATTGTACTCAAAAAAAAAATGAATCAAAATATATATTCAACTTAACTAAAGCTTTTTAATCAGGACGGACAAACTCTCCATAAAATAATTGAACCAAACCTGGGGTATTTTCATGTGTGATTCTATATTTAACATCTAATGTACCTATCTGACATGCGCAAATTGCTGTTATAGGGTAACAAACAAAAGTTAATAAGCTTCATTAAGCAAGCAAAGGTCGAAGACATACTATAAAAATAAAAAAAAATAAAAAAAATCAGCAATTTGGCATCAAAACTAAAAGATGTTGTTTTTATTAGCAATCAAGTGCAATGTTTAGAGAAGTGTTTAAATATAATCCAATTTTTAGACAGACAGACAGATAATCTAAAAAAAAATGCAAAGGGACTTTAATTAAATTTTTCGTTTCTGTTTCAATGGAAAGGAAATATAGTAGAAGGATTATATGAGGGATAGCATGTGACAGGATAGGGTAGGAAAGGATAGGCAGCTATCTATATCCCTAACCTATATATGCACTTAGCAAAACAAAAAATAAATTTCAAATTTATAAATGACAGCTTTAGATTGCATGAACTAAGTTCAAAAAATTTTTTTTTTAAATTATTTGAATCTAATGAATTTCATTAACAAGCTAATAAAATATACTCTATTAATCTAATCCTAATTTCCTGTGATTTTTATTACTAGGCGGATCGATAGTAATAACTCATAAACCATTTTTAAGTTAATTTTTCTTTCGTTACACATCATGACAAGCCCACTGCAACCATATCACCAACAGGTTCAAAGATTATAAAAAAAACGGCAAATTTATTAAGTTTTCAAAGGGTAAAATTATAAAGTCCAAAGTCCATTGATTTATTCGTATTTATAACATATTTTTAATGCATTTTATTCAGTGAATTCTAATCCGATATATAAAAAAAATGATTCGATAAATTCATAAATGTTTTCCTAACTTAGAACTTAGACGTTACCTAACTAATAATTCATTAATACTATATATATAGAATATCTTTTCTCTTCAGTAATAGAATTTTTGACAAAAAAAAAAGAACTAAATAATCCGTCTTAAATGACACCAATACACAAAGAGCTATGCAAGAAAATCTTCGTTTTTCTAAGACAGTGTATCCATAAAAGCTCATTTTTAAATTATCAAATAAATCAAACCTGATATATTGTTTTATCTCATTTTTTTATATTTCTATTATTCTAATCCATTGTTAACTTTTCTACAAGTACTTAATACAATTTGCTTACTTAACTAAAATAAATTAATCCATTTCACCTTCTTTTCCTTTGTTCTTTAGGTACTTGTTTTTGAATATCCATAGGTGATAATACATTGTAATGGATACCTCCAAGACAACGAAGATAACACTTCATGTGGTCCTTATATCGTTCGCCGTGAATAAGGGGATATCGGTCACTATAATAAACAGCTACCCAGGCATTATATTTATCACAAAACACATCGATAATTTCTGGTAAAGGAAATTGCCCAGGATATCCTTGAAGACGAACTTGTTTCATCATTTTTTTTCCTTGTAGATGATATTTTTGGAGACGTTTTTGAAGTTCTTCAGCTAATGTGGTTCTAATTTCTATGTGACGATCTGTTGTTCTATATAACCACCAGGAAAAACATTTGTACAATGCATCACCACCCCCAGCCACTTCAACCAAAGAAAACCCCTCAGGAATGGACTCGTTTGGACGATCATCAACGCTTTCAACTTCTGGACAGTCACCTGGAGAACGGGAAAGAGCGTCAGCCACCACATTGCTTTTTCCTGCGATGTGTCTGATTTCAAATTCAAATCCATTTAATTCCTCCATGGTGCGGGCAAGGCGACCATCAACCAAACTCATGCTCTGAAGATAAATAAGAGGCATGTGATCGGTATAGATGACAAATTTAACGCCCCGCAAAAAAGGACGTAAGGACTTTACCGCCCATCTCAAGGCTGCCAATTCCTTATCAATAACTCCATAATTTTTTTGAGCCTGGTTAAATGCCATGGAGATGAATGCAATCGGTCTTCTTTCTCCTTCTTGTAATTGTGACAGACAAGCTCCCGCACCCTTATCTGACGCATCCACATGGAGTTCCAATGGGGACGCATCCAAATCATAATTAGGAAAGCCCAGGAGACAAGGACTAACAAGAGCTTCCTTGAGGGCTTCGAAAGCGACTTGGCACTCCGGAGTCCATTTGACGGTTTTACCCCCAGTCTGACACGATAAAGGTTTGCTGATTTGTGAGCAATTTGGGATGTGTCTCCTATAGAAGTTAACCATTCCAAGGAATTGTCGAAGTTCTTTCACAGTTGAAGGTTGTTTAAATTGGGTTACTCCTGATATATTTTTTTCCAAGGGTAGAATTCCTTGGTTAGAGATCTTATGGCCAAGGAACTCTACTTCTAAACGGCATAGTCGAGTTTTGCGTGGTTTTAATTTATATCCATTCTTTTTTAGGGCAATGAGTACTTTTTCCAAGAATTCGAGGTGCTCATCAAATGTCTTTCCCATCACGATAATATCATCAAGATACACCATGACGTATGACCATGGTAATCCATCCAATGCCAACATCATTCCTCGCTGGAATGTGGCTGGTCCATTCTTAACTCCAAACGGCATCTTGAGGTATTCGTAGTGGGCGAAGGGGGTAGCAAAAGCCGTTTTCTCTATACTATCCGGCTCCATGGAAACTTGATAGTAACCTCTCACAAGATCTATGGTAGAAAAATACTTGTGCCCATACATATTATAAATCATATCAGTAAGGTTGGGGAGAGGAAAAGAGAATGCTGCTTTGGTTAAATGTCATAAGATTGTCCAGATACTACGATGCACGAGTCGGAGCTTTCTCAGTCAGGTTTCGCACCGGAACCAACAGAGACCGATAAGGTTGTACTGTACTTGCGGGCGAATTTTAGTGATTGTTACTATCATAATTCCCACGGCACTGGCTTTTTTTTCGATTTCTGCGCTAGAGAACGGGACCTGGAACCGTCCGCACAAGGGAGAACGAACCTAGGTCGGGTTATGGTTTCCCAAAGTGCA
This sequence comes from Trachelipus rathkii, assembly GCA_015478945.1. Lineage (NCBI taxonomy): Eukaryota > Metazoa > Arthropoda > Malacostraca > Isopoda > Trachelipodidae > Trachelipus > Trachelipus rathkii. Next base: position 19,553 of record JABUQX010130802.1, read on the forward strand.
TTTTGTGGGAGATGTTAAGTGACGCCGACGAGCTGGCCACGCACCTGGTTGTCAGCGGCCGCGGCTATTCACTCGCCTACATCATCATCTGATCCGAAGATGTAACTGAGTACAGTCCTTCGATGCCGTCAAGTAAAATTTTGATGATCGATGCCCTTTGTTTCTTTCAGAAATAAAGGCAGTGTAGGGACTAGCTCGAATTCCTTCTTCTATTTCTTTTTTTAAGTCCATCGTCTGTACTGTTATTATTAATACTGTTATGACTATCACCTAAGCGTTACATGCTCAAGATCCTTTGTTTTTCCTTGTATACATTGTTCTCTTCATTCAATGGCAATAAACTTTTGACCAATGATGTATTCCCGCTTTAAGGAACTGCTTGATTGTCGGAATCATTTTCATCAATCAGCGACATATGGCGCTGGGTTACGCACGGTGTCACTTTAATATCGAATAATCGATTAACAGCTGTATATTGGGACAAACTGGTTAAGTGTTTGCGATGCGATAGGTTTTGAAGAGACGATAACTGAAGATTACTGGTAATGTGTTTGGTTCGCTACGGTCGTTTATATGCTCAAATGTGAAATACAATAGGACTTTAGGTGAGGAACCATGACAGATATCTTGACACAGTGACAAATTAAAGAATGGTAATCGTGGAACGCGTAGTCGAGAGCAAGCTTGTATGCTCATGACGCGATTAGGTCAGTTTTTCCTCGTGTGGACGGGGTATAGCAGTTTCTATTATTTAAGCAACTTCGCACTGGAAGAAAGATTATTATCCGTGCATTGCAGACTGCGCCCAGATACCAGCAACTGGGTGCATATGGTTCAGCAGCGGCATTTCACTACGATAGAAGGTGTGGGAGAGGGGTACAATGCTTTTTTCGCAAAAATGATCAATGGGTAAAACCTTATATAAAGGAAGTTCAACATATGACTGAATAGGAACTGCTTGATTTCGCTGCAGACCACCTAAGCGCGGATGAGACACTCCATATCACGAGAGGTCAAAGTGCTACATCTTTAAGATAGTCTGAAAACAAAGATGTACTGATCAAGCTAACACCTGATCCACTATCTACTAAACAACCATAATAACCTAGGACTTTTGATTTGAAAGCCACACATATTGTCAGAGGTTCATTCTTACCTCTACTACAAATTTTTATAGAAACATTCCCGGAGGGCCATTGATTTCTACCAACACGATTGGTTTTATATTCTGTTTTACCTGTAGGAGCCTCATTATCTTCTAGTTTTGTTATCATACTTCCTGAATCCGGATTCGCAGAGAGATTCTCCACAGGTTGGCTCACCCCTGTGGAGTCCTTTAGTTTAAAGAAAATCGACGGCCGCCAGCAACAGGTCCATCCTCACCCATACATTGTCCCTCGTAATGACCCTTCATGCACCACTCACAATGATCTATATATTTTCTCTGCTGCCTATCTACCTGTAGGGAGTGGACTGATGTCTTTGTGGGATTATTGGGAACCGGGGCATTCGGTTTGACCTCTGGGACTCTTTTGCTAACAGCTCCTTGGGACTGAGGTTGAGATAAGAGTGAACCACTATTTGTTTGTTGTTGATTATTATTCGGTTTCCGATTGTCGAGTCTAGTAGGGCAATTCATACCTGCGTGAGGACCTTTACAAAAAGGGCACTTACGGTTGCAACCTGATGAAGAGTTCCGCTGCTGCTGAAAACTTACTCCATAAGATCTACATTCATTTCTGATGTGTCCACTCTTTTTACAATAAGAGCATATTCCCAAGTATTTATAACAATCATCCATGATGTGACCCTGGATGTCGCAATAATCACACCACAGATGACTCCTATCTTCTGTTGACCTATTGAACCCTGTTAACGTTGAATTTCCATTAGATTTTCGGAATTGTCTTCCTCTATTGCCGTCATTATAATTAAATCCATTTAAATGTTTATTCTGGACAGTAGTTACACTATTTCCAGCATGTCTGTTGTTTCCATATTCTATATTTCTATTTACATTTCTAGTGCCATTTGAGTTATTGACTCTAAGGTTATTTGATTCATGTTGCCGAGATTGTGGATTTTCCTTTTTCTCATTATTTAAAACATCAGCCCAACTTGGTTTCACAATATCTATTTGTATTGTTTCATTAAGATCAATGTTGTCAGGTTTACTTTTAGTGTTCGCGGGGTTATAACTCGTGGTAGGAAGAAGTGTTGGTAACGATACTCTTCCTTTACAAAACTCATGATCATATTTATCCGCTAACGTTACGACTTTTTCCCACGGTACTCGTTTATCAGTGTCGTCCTCATTTTCCAATAAATATTCTCTAATTTTCTTTTCCACATAAGGTGGCAAACTAAGAAGAAAAGCTTCTCTAAGAGAGTTATGCTCTCGCATATCCATATCGTTATATGCTTTAGAAGCTAATTGTTCGAGTCGCAACGCGAACATTCTAACACTCTCACCTTTTGTAAGTACGGCGGAGTGATACGCCTTTAATCGATACTGATCTTTCCTTTTTTCTTTCTGGTGAAACCATTTAACTAAAGTCGTTTTTACTGAATAATAATTACGATCATTTTTTATTACCAAGTTATATAGTTGTAAGAAGTCACCTTCCAACTGTCTTCCCAAATACCTAAGCCATTGTTGTGGGGACTTAGGATAGTTGTGAGAACAATATGCCTCGAAATGCGTTAGATACTGAACTAGGTCTTGGTCGGCTTCATATCTGTATTTGCCAGGATCCAAGACTTTTACTTTTTGGAAATTTTCACGAACTCAGTTAGTAGCAAAATTGCTTGCATTAACAAGGCTATTTGTTGTTGCATAGTGGTAGGTTGAGTCGGCGGAAGAACAAAACTGGGATCAGGTGGATTCCTTCCCATATTACCATCTCCTCTGTCGTTAGTAGAAAAATTTGGTTCAGTTGTTACCCTTGGAGTAGACCAAATCGGATCTCCGTGTGACCTTGAAGTTTCCACCACCGTGGAGCTACCACTACCTATGGTTTCTCTATTACCTCTATTTACATTACTATTTACATTAAACTTCGGCTTACTTTCTGGAATGCTCTGTACATAATACTTACTAGCACGGAACTGTCTATCCGCATCCGCATCTAATGATCTCCGTCGAAGACGGCTTTGTGCATTTGGTGCTATTATATCAGAAGGTTCATATGCCAAAGCCTGAGCTTGTTGCATATGCCCTAAATGACCTTTTAAACCATCAATTACTTTGTTAACATTACTAGCAAGAATAACCTCTTCCCCTGAAGGTGTTATGGTTACTGGTGGTTTTTGTAAAAGAGACTCAAGAGGTTCAAGCTCAGTTGCTACAAACTGGGCCAAGTGCTCTTGAGTTTCCTGATCTATATTGGTAGCCATGATATCTATCCTTTAACTAAATTTAATATAATAATACCCAATAATAACTTAAAATTAAATTAATAAATTATAAAGCCAAATGTAAATTTTTTAAACGGGAAAGTGGAAAATTATATAAAAATATCGATTATCAAGAACGAAACACTTGGTTTCGAAATTCCTATGTTACCTAATAGGCTTCAGAGCTATGTTAATGCGTTTCCTATCTAAAAAGTTTTTGGTTCAATTAATAAGGATTTAGATTGACTTTTAAAGACAAAGAAGGCAAAGCAAGGTCAACTCAAAATCTATACGCCGTAAATAAAATTACATACATATCATGTATGTCAATGGAAATCATATGCATATACAATTATTCTTTAAGAGGAAGAATTACTGATGATAAACCCCACAATTCAGATAAATAGATTAGGCACAACCCGAACAGTTGTTCCTTTACCTAAATTAGACAAACTAAATGGTTCAAAGGAAATGATGATGATTAATTCAGATAGATGAATTTGGCAAACCCGACGTTGTTCGGGCGCCATATAATGAGGCTAGTAAGGGAGGGTCGTTGTTCAATCTCTTATGTGGTTTTTTACTCAAGCAGGAACTTAATCAGAAACATGGAGGGAGATTATTTCTGACAAGTGCATGCCCCCGAAGAGTTTGACAGACCACCTAACACGTCAATTCAAGACCAAAGATGGCCTTCCTTTGGAAAAAGTCTTGACGGAAGATCAGTAAGAAAGATGAAATTAATTCTAGAACAGTCGGAGCTGTTTAATTTCCCCTCCGTGGCCACCGGATAATGTAGAACTTAGGGTTTCGTCCAACGCGGGTTATCACAGGGACTGCTCGTGTACCTTATTTTCATACTAACTGTCCGAAAGTTCAAGACCGAGATGATGAGAAAATTATAAGTGAAGCAGGAACCATAAATGATTGACCAAGATAGAACAGATGATAGCAGCAACGAATAGGTCAATAGTGATGAAGTTCTTTGAAGGTATTTGAACCAGAAAACCAATGACTCGAAGAATATTTGAACCACAAATACATACAACAAGAATATTAATTAATGAAATAATGAAATAATGAACACGGCGGATAATAAGAAGAGGATACTTCCTACTTTTATTAAAGTAACGTAGAGACTCAAATTCATATGTACAAAAAAAAAACTATTATTAAATCCATTAAATCATTTAAACATCAATTAGGGGATCCTTGGAATTAGAAGAATCCCAGAATCTTTTCTAGGAAGCTATGAAATGATGAAAAACTAATAAGTACAGCAATCAAAATTTGAGATGACCTTGCCTTATGCCTTATAATTAATTACAAATACGAATACATCCAAAACCCATCCAGAACAATTTAACCCGAACAAAGTATGTTAATTCAACTAATGGATTGGCTTATCTTAATATCTCTCCACCTTGATGATTCCGAGCTCAATCCAGGATAAATCCCCAGTACCGACAAAAATCAGTTCAAGGCTTAGGATTGTTCAAGAACAAAACCAAACCCAAAACTAAAGTTTGTCCAGCAATGAAAGATTTACTCTATGTCGATGTAAAAAAAAAACTGAAGTTGGGACTATTAAGCCCACTTCATAAAACCTGTGGAGTGATAAACCCACCATCAGCCATGTCATATAACTGAATTAACTATAATAGAACTAATATGTTTAAGTAAAAAATTAGAATACATAAACCGATATAGCATGAATTTAAGACTTAAGTAATATAATAAAATCTATGACAACATTAATAACAAAGAAATCTTGTAAACCTACCCTAGCAATAATAATTTGTCTGAGAGGGTTTTATGTCGTTGAAATCTCCTAGAAAAGACATAAAACCTCTATAAGCCTATAAATATTTAACCTTAGTACATTTAACATTATATAATTCCAAGAATATTACAAAGACTATAAATAGCTGAGAGAGTTATCCTATCTTAATGATATCCATACCTTAAAGTTTTCAAACAAATTCAAAGTACGATGAAAAATTCCAGTGGATATGATTAAACCTGTTATATTCCAGTATAATACTTTGCAGGACACTTTTTCATATAGTATTATAGTATTAACAAAATTACAAAGAACTACTACTGAAACAAGAATTAGACAATAGTGTAAATCTGCATTGCATTAAATATAAATATGACAATCCTCATGCACACATAATGCCTAAACATGAGTATAGGCATGCATCTGTGTGCATGTAATAACATAAATAATGAAATATCCTAATAAAAAAATCTTAAGAAAATAAAATAATTCTTTCTTTACGTATGTGAACATCATTATGAGCAAATGTAAACACAAAAAAAAACCATTCTTTTTGTTTAATCTTCCTACAATTAACGAAAAATGGGTTTTCTTTGTGAAAAAATGATCCCCTTTACACCGTAAAGCTGGGCTACTTTGACATACGGGGCTACTTTGGCCATTTTTCACCCCTGCTCAAATTTTTAGCTATACCGTTTGTAAATATTTATTTTTTGCAAAATATGCTCTCTGACACATTTGTTCCTTAATATCTTTATAAACTGTTGGTACACTTTTTATAAAGTTATTTTAACAATTAACAGAGTTACAAACATTTTTCAAAAAATTTCCAAAATCTGATTTTCACCTTCCAGCTGTGGTTTTTATGAATTATCTCAAAGTTTAAATCACAGAATTTTTTATAAATTCAATTTTTGTTCAGAAAGAGCTAAGGAATAATAATCAATGTTAAAATTTTAAAAATTTGCAACATGTTAAATTTTATTAACTTTGGCCCCCCTCATTTATGGTTATGGGGCAACTTTAGCCAATTGTGAGGTCG
>JABUQX010130803.1:0-12500 GCA_015478945.1 Trachelipus rathkii
AGGAAACTTTTGTTTCCATTTTTTTTTTTTTTTTTTTTTTTTACATTTTCAGAACCAAAATTTTACAAGGATTCCAAAAAATGTAATTCATTTCCCGTAAGCTTTGTAGGTTTTCGAGATATGATTTTTTTTATTTTTTTTTTATTTTTTTTTTTTTTACAGTTTCCTCGGTAAAATTTTGCACCAGGTTTCCAGCAATGTATTCCTTTTCCGGTAGCTGTTGTACGTTTTTGAAGATATGGCATTAGTTTCAACTAGTATTTCTCATTCCATATATTAAATATATATATAATATATATATATATTATATATATATATATAATATATATACTATATAATAATATAAAATATATATATATAATATATATATATATATATATAATATACTATATATATATATACTATATATATATATATTTAAAATGAAAATTAATATTTTTGGTACTTACATTTATTTATAAAAAAGATCAAATTTTCTTCCTTCCTGTTTCATATATAAATCACTGACTGCATTACACATATTCTTACATGTTTGAATTTTAATATGGCCTACAACACTCAGGAAAATATTTTTTAATGAAACTTAAATCGAATACGAATCCAATATACCCTTATTTATAAAATAGCTCAATATTATTAAAAACACACAAAATCAGTAATAAAAATAAATGAAAAGCGTATTATTATCAAATAGAACTCCACGCACAATCTTTATTATTAATAACGAAAATATTGCAATTGATCTGAGGCAGAGGCAATCTATATCGTAGCCGAATTTGAGTCAAACACGTTTTCAGCGACTCTAACGTTGAGTCAATAATTTTCATATGAATTAGAATCAAATAAGTCGATTTAAGAAGATGATCAAGTTTAGCGTAAAATAATTATTAAATTAGTTAATTATTATAATTATGTTTATATATTATTTTTATTTCTTGCTAATGCAATTTAAATAGGGATTATTTAAAAAAAAAAATGAACTCAAACTGACTCGTCAGGCACATCAAAGTTGCCTTGCCCTAGAGAAATAGGGAACTATTTTTTTGACTCCGAGAATTAACAATTGGCACCGATCGCTACTATTAAAAAAGGAATCGAGTAGAATTGATGGCCGGCATCTTAAAGCTAGCTTTCGAACGAAATCATTATATAATATATATATATATATTATATATATATATATATTATATATAATTATAATATATATATATATATTATATATATATATATATATTATATATATATATATATATATATATATATATATATATAATATTATGCTGACTTTTTAATATTTTTTGGGGCTCACTAAGGCAAGTAGGCGTTATCTACTTTGCCTACCCCAAAAAGCTGCCACTGATATATATATATATATATATATATATATATATATGGACCTTATATAAATACAAAAAATATGTTCATCCATTTCTCTCATATATATATATATATATATATAGGTGAAATTTGGTTTAAAGCCACAAATCATATCTCAAAAACTACAATAGCTACAGAGAAAAGGAATACATTGCTGGAATACTGGTCCAAATTTAGTGTGGAAAATGTAAAAATATATATATATATATATATTATATTATATTATATAAATATAAAAATATATCTTCAAAACTAGCAATACTACAGCGAAAAGGAATACATTTTGGAATCCTGGTAAAATTTAGATAGGAAAATGTAAAAAAAAATAAACTATAAAAAAATTTATTGTTTATAATTTATATATATTTATGTTATTTATCAACTATGAAAGCCTATTTAGAGAACTTTTATTGGTTACTTGTTAAAATAAATAGACTTTTTCTATTAAATTTTTGGTCTTTTTTTTTTTTACTAAAAGTTTTATTCTTTTGGTATACCGTACCGATGGCAGGAGTCGTGGTCTCTCGGCCTTCCGGGGAACTACGGGGTAGGACTAATTCCCCCTCCGGGGAGGGTCTCCGGAACCCCCGTCTTTTGTTATTTTTGGAAGTCGTGGGTCACTCCGCCCCTCACATTTTTCCGGGTAATGGAAAAACGTCCGACGTTGTGTTCCCGTCATGCTAGAGCTCCCTTACATTGCCTTGTAATACCTTTACAAAAAATATATTATAATATATATTATATTTATATAATTTATTTATATATTATTATATTTATTTATATTATATATATATATATTTATTATATTAATTATTATTTATATTGTTTCATTTATAATTATTCTATATATTTATATTTTTAATATATTTTTCATAATTATATCTTCTATAATATCTATATATGTTAATATATATCTATTTAATATATTATTATTTATATATATATATATATATATAGTAATTTCACCCTGCTCCTATAAAAAAAAATAGCCAATATTTATTTTTATATTATTTATTAATTTTTTTTTTTTACATTTTCTAACTAAATTTTAAATATATTCAAAATAATTGTTATTCAATTATTTTAGGTAACTAGGGCAGGATGAGATTTTTATTTTTTTTAATTTTTTTTTTATTATTTTTTATTTTTGAAATCTTTTTTGTTTATTTTTTTTTTTTTATATCAGTATTCTCTTTTATTTTATTTAATTTCTTCCAGAAACCAAAATGTCCCTTATTCCCTGTAGCTATTGTATGTTATTTTGAGATATGGATCGAATGAAGTTGTGGCTTTAAACCAAATTTCACACCAATAATAATAATATATTATTATATTAAAAAAATATATATATATTTTTTATTATATTTGTATGTAAACTTTATGTTTTATATTATTTTTTCTATATATATATTATATTTATATTATATATATTTATATTATATATTTTTATAATATATAATATTATTTATATTATATATATTATGTTGTTTATGGAAAACAGTAAAAAAAAATTACAATTCTTTTAGCTTAATTATAATTATTAGTTTTATTTATTTTTTTTTTAGAGTATATGATGGGTGATTTTGTTTTATGGTATGAAATTCGCGGCGGTGAAGCCCTTCTTGCGGCTAGGGCGCATTACTTAAAGTGGCTGGTCACCTTTATTATAATAATTTGAAGAATTTATACAATTTTTTATCCTAAACATAAAAAATTCAAACACAATGTAAATATTTAACCTAAAATTTCTGACTTAGAGAACAAACGCGGTCCACGAAAATACTCGAGGAACTTAATATTATAGTACTATTAGGGTATTTTGTTATTATTTAGTGGGGTATTTATAATTTATATATTTTTATATAATTATTAGTTAGTATGTATATATACTATAATATTAATAGGTTATGTTTATATTTATATATTATTTTGCCCTTTAATGTACTATATTATTAATAATTTTATATCTATAATATATATATCATATTTATATCATTAATATTTCTTTATAGTATTTTTAATGTCCTATCATCTGTTTAAACAACTCCGTCAGTTTTTTTTTTTTTTCTTTTTCTTTTTTTTTTTTTTTTATATTTTTATTTGCGCGAGCGTATATGTGAATTTCCTACAATGAATTTGTTCACGTGGAGGAGAGCGGACTGATTCAAAAGTCGAAGGATTATTTTATAATAATTTTTTAATCACATTTTTATGTTTATTAATATTGCTTTTAGATAATTGATGAGATATCTCGAAAAGGTACAACACGGACGAGAAAAGGACCAATTAACATATTTGGGAATCAGCGTATAAAGCTTATTACAAAAGTGTTAGTGGAGGGGTGGAGGAACCCCCGCGACCCCCAAATACCAAAGAGCAGGGGTTCGGAGACCCTCCCCGAGGGGGGGGGAAATAGTCCTAAACCGTAGTTCCTTCCCCGGAAGGCCGAGAGACCCGACTCCTTCCATCTTTGGCGGTTTACCCTTGGTATTCCTTTAGTTAAAAAAAAAAAAAAATTAAAAACTACGGAGTCGTTAAAAGACGAAAGGTTCGCTTATATATTTTGAAATCATATCCGTTACCATTAAGATTGATTGTTATGGATCATATAAATACTAGTAAATATATTATACAAGAGAGAGCAATAAAATTAAGTTTAAAAACTGACGGGAGTCGTAAAATCAGAAAGAGGGTCGCATATATATAATATAGTGAGTTAGGGTTTGGGGTATTATGATGAGATATATAGTATATATATATATGAAGTTGTATTATTATTATATATATAATAGTAGTTAGTATATAGTATATTTAGTTTCTTTTAGTATTAGTGTACTATATATTTTATATTTTTAATATTAATTATGTATTATCAAAAATAAATATCCATACTAATTTTTCCAGAGTGCGGTTGCCAATATTTTATTTTTATACTATTCCTAACCAAATAGCACAGAATTTTTTACATTTGTCCTAACTAAAATTTTACAGGGATTCCAAAAATGTACCAGGATTCCTAAAATGTATTCTTTTTCGCTGTAGGTATTGTCATTAATTTTTAGATATTTTTTTTTTTTTTTTGTGTCTTTTTTTTTTTTATACTAGTTTCCGCCAATAAATTTTGCAGGATTCCACAATGTGGACATTCCTTTTTCCCTGTATTGGGGCTAATTCGTGTTTTTGAGATACTTGGATCGATGATAGTGTGGCTTAACATAATTCCACCATATATATATATACTTGGTATGTATTAATATATATATATATTATACGTTTATATTATATTGTAGGGTATATATATATATGGTTTTATTAGTTTATATATATATAGTATATTATATATATATAGGTATATATATATATATACATATATATGATATATATACTTTAATATTTAATTATATTTTATTATTTTTTTTAGTTTATATATAATATAGTATATATTTTGAGTTAATATTATTTTAAACACTTGGCTTTCTAGTCCCGTTATGAATAAGGTTTGTTAAGTATTTATCGCTTGACTTTACACGCTTTCTAAGTTCTTCTTGGTTTTATTGATGACGATTTCTTTAAGTAAGGTTAAGATTGAGGTACACGGCTTTTATATTATTTCAAGCTTGTAATTTTCAGAGATATTTAATCTATATTTAAATAGATTAAATATAAAATCAATATAAATAATAAATGAGATCTCAAAATCGTAAACAAACTTGATATTTATGTCAAGAAAACAATTAAATAACTCAAACCACAATTTGTAAAATATATATTATATATTATTATATATATATATATATTATTATATATATTATATTATATATTTATCATATATAATTATTATATTTATAATTATATATATATATATATATATATATATATATATATATATATATATATATATATATATAATTATATATTATATATATATGGCCTATATATATATATATATTATATATATATATTATATATATATATAATATTATAATAATATATATAATATATATATATATATATATATATATATATATATATTAATATTATATATATCTTCTATATCTATAAGTACCCATAAGTGAAATTAATACGAATTCATGCAAATTTTTTGTTTACAAAATATAAGGAAATGTTTAACAAATCGAAACATTTATCATCTTCACACATACGTAATTTTCTCGATTATAGGTATTTCAAACTTTGTTACTTATAAATATATTACTACACAAGAATAACGATCCACGAAATACACATAGTACCATATATATATATTATAATATATCATATATATATATATATATATATTATATAATATATATATATATATATATATATATATTTATATATGTATATATATATAAGTATTATTTTATTTTTATGTTTAGTGATATCATAATATAGATTTCGTTTTATTTTGCCTCCACTCTCTCTCATGAGTGAGCATTTCGATTGCAATGGAGTTTGAATACTTTCATAAAAGTGAAATAAAAAAATGTACAGTCAGAATCAACTTTCTCACAATTATATATTATTAATAATTTCACATCACTTTAAAATATTTTTTTAAATAATTTTTAAAGAAATTTCAAACTAACGTTAACTCGTTTGTAACCTTACTTTTAAACATATCATTACCTTCATCACTTAACGTAATTTTTTTATATATTTTATTAATTTATTTTACTTTGCATTACTTTAATAAAAACAGTTATTCCTGTTTTTCATGATTTGTTCGAATAACGTAGGTTTTAAAAAAGTTGACTAAAGCTTAACTGGAAGTAGATAACCGATATGAGCCATATATATATATATATAATTTATATATCATTTATATATATATATATTATAATATATATTATATATATAATTAATATAATATATATTTATATATTTTATACTAATATATCATCCATCATCACCCACGCTATCTTCCCAAGGCTGGGGGTATGGTGCGTAAGCATAGCACAGGAAACAGAAAAAGTAGTAGAAAATTATGTAACGCAAGTCGAAAAGAATCCCAGCCTTACCGCCTCTTTATACCTTTTAGTGAGAACTCGTCGCAGTCAGATAAATCCACCCTAGAGCTTTAAGGGACCGCGACGGACCCTCACTATTGTGCATCTCGTCAATGTGTGGGTCTCATCCTTGGCCCTAGGTGGGCACCACAACCATATCCCTCACCTCACAAAACCCGCGAAATCTCCTCCTTCTTTATGATACCTTTCTTCTCGCCTCTGCTCAACTCCATTATCTCTCCTCAAGGCAATTCTTTAGTGACTCAATCAGCTTTTCCTTCAGCTTTTCGCAAAGCCGTCGATTCCCGCACACTCACCACTATATACATCCGCTTAACCAAGCGACTATCTCATCATTCCTTTCCACATGACCAAACATCTCAATAGTAGCTTTTCATTTATTCTCCTCATGTTTATTCCTTTATTTTCAACACCACACAACTCTCTAATACGTTCATTACTTATTTTTTCATTTTTTTCCAAAACACTAACACACCCCTAGGATTTGTCCATCTGAAACACAAATTGTTACTTTAAATTCTATAACCTCTTATACCAGACCAATAGTATAATATCCTCATGTAAGACCCTAGCGCTCTCAAGACTTAGTCCCTTTACATCCACCAAAGGATTAATTGCACCAGCCCGCCTTCCCCTGAAATTCCACAAACTTTCCAACTACACCTACATCAATCCGTTCCGTTCCCATTCCAACACATATCCTATTAACATTTATATACTCAGACACTTGTTTCTAGTTGCCCCATTCCAACATGATACATCAACACCGAGACTGTCTCACTCACAAACATAACCTTACTATTAGTCTACGTTTACTTTCAAACCTCTATTTTTACACACCATGCCAAATCTCTCTACCAATCATCTCAAACTCTCTTCAGATTCGCCACACAAAACCAAATCATCCGCATATAATAGGTAGGGCACCCTCCACTCTCTTCTATTCTCCATCATTCCAACACCATTCCCTGCCACCCCACCTCTAGTTCTTTCATAACCCCATCCATATACAAATTGAATAACCAAGGAGACAAAACATCAAATAAAATAATTATTGGTTTTTTTTTTTTTTTGCTTCTTTTTCTTTTTCGTTGGTTTTTTGGTTTTGTTTTTTTTTTTATGCCTCAACTCGCTATTAATTTGAACCAGTCAAACTTTCGACTCCATTTATTCTTACACACGCTTCACTATCGTCATACATACGTTTGATTCTATTCAGAAGCCTACCACCAACAATATATGTCTTTAACACCTGCCATAGAGCTTCCCTATTAATCCTATCAATACACTTGTTGGGCAAATTCTTAAAACTAATTCAATTTTCATTCTTCTTCTCGATCATTTTCTTCATCATTTTTTCAATGTAAAGATTTGATCCACACATCCTCTACCACTTCTTCACCAATCAGTCCTTCAGTCACTCGACGTACTCTTTTGACCAAAATACCAGCATAATAATAAACTAATTCTCTATAACTCCCACAGTTACCCTTATCCCCCTTATCCTTATATAAGGGTGCTATTACTGGTCTCCTCTAATCCCTCGGAACTATACCCTCCATAAATACTTTGTTACCCAACTTCCAAATCCAATCAATCACTATCTCGCCTCCGTTCTTGATCATTTCACCAGTAATTTCATCTATACCTGCAGATTTACCATTTTTTAGCATAATCCTCACTTTAAACTCACTTCGCGCTTCCTTCCAGAAGAGCTTCTTATTGCCTTGTAAGTCCCCATTCATCCTCCTTCCAAACTCTTCATTTAGCTCTTTTTTCCTCCTACGTATGCACCTTTTAGTATTCCTTTTTCCTCCTAATATAATTCCAAACATCTTTCTTTTGAAACCTCATCATTGGATTTTAGTACACTGAACCAGGCTTAAACATTTTTACTTTTAACCGCTTGGATCACCTCTTCATTAACATTCTTACTTCTTACTTTAGCACATCCCATACTTCCTTTGCGCAATATATTATATATATATATATATATATATATATATATAATTATAATTATATTATAATATATATGTATATATATATATATAATATATATATATGTATATATATATATATATATAATATATAATTACACATATATACTATATATATATTTATTATATATTATATATATATATATAAGATATATTATATATACAAATTTAATGATAATATCAATTTTATATTCCTTTGCACATAATATATATATATATATATATATATATATGATTATGTGATTACTATTAACCACTTCCTTCATTTGCTTCCATATTTGTTCAGTTTCAACTTGTTCACATTCAACTGATTTACTTGCGAGCGCTCTAAATACTTATCCTTATTAACTTGTTCACTTATCTTCTCATCTTAATTCTAAACCCACTTCCTTCCTTATCACCTTCCTCTCCATTCCAAGCCCCACTAAACTTTATTTTACATAAAACAACATAATGATCCGATAATCCCATTCCTAACCCCCTCACTTATTTAACATCCAAACACATACTTCAACATCTTCTTTACGAACACAAAATACAATCCATACTTCACTCGCAAGAATGCCTAGAGTAGAAAATAGGGTTATCATTTTTGTTTTTTTTTTTTTTTTTTTTTTTTATTTTTTAATTTTTTTTTGTTTTTTGTTTTGTTTTTTTTTTTTTTTTTTTTTTTTTTTTAATTTTTTTTTTTTTTTTTTTTTTTTTTTTTTTTTTTTTTTTTTTTTTTTTTTTTTTTTTTTTTTTTTATTTTTATCATTATTGTTTTTTTTTTGTTTTGTTTTTTTTATCCTATACTTGTGTTTAAAGAAAATATTACTCACACACATCACCTCTCTCCTCACAGTAATCAATCACTTCCCATCCATTCTCATTATTCTCCGACACCCCAAAACACACCTTTTATGGGCCTATCACTGTGTTTCTGCTGCAAGCTCAAACCAACCCTTTAGGATTCACACTAACTTACAAATCAATCAATGAGCTCCGCTTATCTCACCCCATCCAAACATCATTCAATTACCCTCAGATGGACCATGAACGTCACACTCTACGATCTACATTGAATGCTTTCCAATTATTATCAGAATTTAGTATCACACCACTCATCCCTAGCTGTATACACACCTCTTCAGAATTGGCGACTTCCTTACTCTTTTCACCATCTCCCATTTAACCTATGTCCCACACCAAGCACAAACACATTTCTCACACCACAGGCCACTCATTTTCACCGTTTCCACATGTGCATTATTCTTTTCAGGTCCTATGCAGAGCAAATATATGTCGCCTTTGAGAGAGGTACAGTCCAATCACCGGCGTTTCTCTCTTCTTTCTCCTTGCGAACATTTATTACCTCTGACATTTTCGCGATGTTCCCATATTATCTGCTGTCATATATTGTTTCGCCGAAAGAAAGAAGGCTGCTTACGGTATCCACGACATCTGCCTAGGCATGCTTAACAATTCCTTGCATAAGATAAGTGTAGTGGGCATGCCCAACGGCAACTAACTGGGCTCCGTCCTTTATAAGCCTTCTTCGACACGCGTAATCATACGATATGGCTTTCACCATTTTTTTCCCCACACAGGGATATACAGAGTGATAGGGATGTCTGTATGGGAACACGTTGTCATAATAAGTTGGGTATATTTTATTATTATTTGTAGTATGTATAGGGTGATATAGCCTAGTTATATTATATAATATATATATATATATATATGTATTAATAATATTTTTTTATATAATAATATATATATTTTAATATGTTTATATATATAGGTCTATATATTTTATATTATATATATATATATAATTATATACTATATTATAATATATATATATATACGGCTATGTGTATAATATAGTACATTATATGGGCTATATATTATAGGTATATACTATTATATATATACTATCGTTTTATGAGCTACTATGATAGGTATGAGAATTATATATATATATACATATATATGAGTGAGTAATTATGATGAGTATTATTATTATTATATACTATATATATCTATATAGTATAGTATAGTATAGTATATATATATATATATATATATTATATATAGTTATAGTATAGTGAGTATATATAGGGGTACATTAAAAGTTTAATATAAAATTGCATTAATTGATTAAAGAGAATTAAATAATTTTTATAATAAAAATATTTATATATATATATATATATATATTATAATATATAATATATATATACTATATTTAGTATATACTATATTATATATATATATATATATTATATACTTATATATATTATTATTGTATATTATATATATATAATATATATATATTATATATATTAATATATATAATATATATATATATATTTATTATATATATATATATAATATATATATATAATATATATATATATATATATATATATATATATATATATTAATATATATATATATATATAGTAGTAATAATATATATACTATATATATATATATACTATTATACTATATATATATATATTATATATAATATTATATATATATATTATGTATATATATATTTATATTTATATATATATATATATATATATATATTATATATATAATTAATATATATATATATATATATATATATATACTATATATAATTATATATATAATATATAGGGTTATTAATATATATATATATATACTATATATATATTAGTGATGGAGGGAAAGCTGAATTTTTGTCGTAACAGCCGTTTGCGGTGTTTTTTTGGCGGTTTCTTAAATTGTTCAACAACCGCGGGTTGCGGTTGCGTGTTGCGTTGCGTTTGCGGTTCTTGAGAGATTTTTCAACAACCGCGTTGCGGGTTGCGGTTGTGCAATAAAAACAAGAATTTAGCAAATTGCTTTGTTTATCTTACTACTACTTACTCTCCCCTCCTCCTGCTACTATCTACTACTACTCTACTACTAACTACTAACTACTACCTACTACTACTACTACTACTACTACTAATAATACATAAAAATAATAATAATAATAATAATAATCATAATAAAATTAAATTTATTATTATCTATTATTATTATTATATTATTATTATTATTATTATTATTATTATTATTATTATTAATTATTATTTATTAATTATTATTATTATTATTAATTATTATTACCTTGAATAATTACTAAATTTCACGTTTTTTAATGTGTAATTTAGCTCTGTTTGCCAAGAGTTATCCGGGTGGTGGTGAGGATAGTATATATATAATATATATATATATATATATAATAGTATATATATAGTATATAGGTATAATATATATATATATATATATATATATATATATATAGGTATAATATATATATATATCACCAATCATCATCAACCCACCTTTTCCGCCCAAGACCTGGGGTAAGGTGCTCAACATTCACCGGGAACAGAAAAAGTAGTAGAAGAATATGACGCAAATCGAAAAGAAAAGCCCAGCCTTACCACCCCTTTTATACCTTTTAGTGAGAACCTGTGCAGTCAGAAAATTCACCCTAAAGCTTCACGGGACCGCGACGGACCTCACTATGGCATATCTCAATGTGGGCTCATTCCTTGGGCCCAGGTGGGACCACAACGCATACTCCCTCAGGAGAAGGAGCCGCCTGGTCATTTTCTATTGATGCACCTTTTCTTCCCGCCTCTTCCAATTCACATTTCTCTCCTCCAGGCATTCCTTTTATTGACTGAATCCACTCTTTTCTTCCCGTCTCCCAGCCGGTGATCCCGCACACTCACCACTATTACATCCCCTTACCACCGGGCTGCCATCATCCATTCACATGACGCAAACCTCTCAGCTTACTTTTCATTTATTCTCTCATTTTAACACCTTTCTTCACACCACTCAACTCCTATAATATGTTCATTTCTCATTTTTTATCAATTCTCTCACACCTAACACGACCCTAATTGTCCCATCTGAAACATTGTACTTTAGATCCATACATCTTTATTCCAGACCCATAGTCTCACTACTATACATTAGCACGGGTAACAACATACCCTCATGTAAGATCCTGGCGCACTCAAGACTTAGTCCCTTAACATCCAACAACGATTTAAATTGA
>JABUQX010130803.1:20000-22500 GCA_015478945.1 Trachelipus rathkii
ATATAATATATATATTATATTATATATATATACTATATATTATATATATATATATAATATATATATATATATATATATATATATAGTCGCATATTGAAATGGTCAAAGTCTCACACAAATTAGACACAATTATCGAATTTAAAGGGCGACATTTCTCTCTAATTACGGTTTTTGAAGCGCAATTCAAAAGTGGGAAAACTGAATAAGAATGTTGCTTCCATTAGTAGGAGATTTCATGAAGGATGAATATATCAGTAATGTCTCAAGTCAACGAATTGTACAGAGAAGAAAGGATGAGATTTTATGTTTAAAGTAAGTTACACGGATCTTCCTCGAAGGAGGGTGTATATGACTTAAGAAGAGTAGCTTCAATTTTAATTGCAATAAAATAAGCACTGACGCAATATATCTGCTGGTATAAAGAGATTGAAGAGGGTGTGGAAGATTTGCTGAAACTAAACGCCCTAGTCTCCAGCGTTCAAGGAAACCCACAATGCTTTCGCTGGGAAATCCAAATAAGTTAAATGATTTGGTTGCTATTTATACATATAATTATTTTTTTACCTTAAAACTCAATAGATTTGATAACATTGAGTGGATTTTGAGAGTGGGTGTTTCTGTGAACTTAAGCACGAACAAATACAATTATTCTAAATAAACAAGTGAGTCTGTCACGTTCTTCAGATGTTACCAGATTTAGCTGACCATGGACAAGATCTTTAAACTATAGATCTAACGTGCCATTCAATGCGCATTAGTTAGTGTACACTTGTTGAAGCTTTTCCTTTCAAATGATAGTAGAAAATTTAATAATTCTCTGTAATCAATACTTCAATGACAATTCTGAAGCCGATTAAGTAAAAAAAGTTGTTTCTTTTCTGCAGAGAAATGAATATTTCGCTGTAGTTCGTCCTTGACAAGCATATTTATACTTGTCAATAACAAGTAATGAAAGATTTTCTTAAATTGTTTAAGTAATGATATGAATGTCCCAGAAGTTTTTGTTGTCCTTTATTATGAAAACACCTCTTCCAATTTCAATTCAAAAATATAATGAAGACATTCGAAATAAAGCAGTTTAGCAACCAAGCTTCTGCTATAATAGAGCACAAGCCCCATTCCAGTTTCCAGCATTGCTAGAATCCGTACAACACAATATACTAATAACATTGTTTGAAATATAACAGTTTTGACTTTTGAGACATTCGAAAGTAGCTCAAGGTTTGAAACTACTATAAATAGGTTTCTACATCATATGTTTTAACTCTAGTCATGATAGTCAATCAAATTTTCAGAATCAATTAACCCTATCGGAGTAAAAAAAAACAGGTCAACTTCTAGAAAACTCGTCTCTTAGTTTTCACCAAAAGATTCTGTCTTTGAATAGATGCGAATGCGAATGCAATTTCGTTTTCTTCTGAAGCTTTACCAGAAGCACTAAATAAATGAAAAAATATGAGAAGCATTTTGATCAAATGTTTTAATTCTCTTTAACGCAGAAACAATATTTTCATTAATGACACTGTTATTCACACAATTTACTGAAGAAATGAAAGTATTCAATCTTTACAAATTGAGGCGCTGAACACTAATATAATATTAAAAACAATTCAATTTACTCTTGTTCGGAAATAACGTGGGGAGGGTTCCAGTAGTTTCAGTGTATATAGCAAAAATTATGACAATTTGGCAACGTTCCATTTCAAACAATGTGATATTAGCAACACTACACAAGGTAAAGTGATCGTGGACCTAATCCAAGTGCGTTGATGTACCCGATTATATCATCCTCCTGACGTTCAATCCCGTACAGACGTAGTAATGGCAATCCGAGGACCCTTAAGGATTTCAATAAAATGATAATCTACAACATGCACTGCATCCCTCAACCCATCAAGATTCGGGCTTTTTTCCTGATGTAAAACGTGATGAACTTCACAATATCACACAAATCGAACTGTGCAATCTGCTAAAATAACTGCATTTCGTTCCTGATAAAAGAAATATCTTCTTATTTTTCAGGACACACTAGAACATGAGACTGTTATGATGCTCAAGGTAAGTCCATAATAGTGAAAACTTTTAATGATTCTTTAAAGTTTTCACCAAAAGCTTATTCACTTCTCAATGAGAGAAACTTGATTTTACTTCCTGCCCTCCACGCTGTTGATAAATATGAAACACATGAAAACCTGAAGAAATTCTCCTCCTCAAAAACTATGAAATTAATAGTTAGAATAGTTCCAGTAGATAGAGTCTAGGAGATTGCTAATTTACATCAAATCATACTACTCTATTTTTAAGTAAGAGTAAGATGGACGTGCAAGGGATTTCCATTGCAAAAACGATTAGCTCTTCCGATTATCATATACATGTAACTGGTGTGTAAAATACTACTTCTCACTCTCTTGTATTTCCAATAAAGATTTTTCTTTCACAACTGAACATTAATTAAATTGAGTTTATCAGAAATTTAGTCAGGAAACTGGACATGTTAATT
>JABUQX010130803.1:25000-35000 GCA_015478945.1 Trachelipus rathkii
CATTTATTCTCATTTACCCTTTTCTTCACACCAAACAACTCTCTTAACACGTTCACTCTTCATTTTATCAATTCTTCTCACATTTAACACACCCCTAAGATTTTCCATCTGGAAAGACACATTGTACTCCAGATCTATACCTCTTATTCAGACCATATATTTTATTTTCTTACTTATATTAATACATAATGAACCCTCCGCATGTAAGATCCCAGCGCACTCAAGACTTAGTCCCTTACATCCACCAAGGATTTATTTGCACCAGCCACCTTCCTGCCATTCACATCTCTCCTGCGACACTCTTCATCATCCGTTCCCTTTTCATCCAATATATATAATAAATATTTAAATTCAGACACTTGTTCCAACTGCTCACTTGTAACTTGGAATTATAGGGAAATTAGTTTATTGAGTGTTGTATGGAAGATATATGAGGTATTTTGGTCGAAAGAGTGTATCGAGCGATTGAGGGACTGATTGATGAAGAACAAGTTACATTAAGAAGTGATAGAGGATGTATGGATCAAAACTTTACATTGAAACAAATGATGAAAATGAGAGAGAAGAAGAATAAATTGTATTTAGGTTTTATGAATTTGCAACAGGTGTATGATAGGATTAATAGGGAAGCTCTATGACATGTGTTCTTAATATATGGTGTTGGTTGAAGGCTTCTGAATGAAATCAAAAGTATGTATGACGATAGAAGGCTTGTGTGAGAATAAATGGAGCTGAAAGGGTTTTGGTTTAATATTAATAGCGGAGTGAGGTAGGGACGTGTTATCTCTCCTTGGTTATTCAATTTTATATGGATGGGGTTATTAAAGAATTAGAGGTAGGGTAGGCAGGGAATATGTTAAACTGATGGAGAATGTAGAGTTGGAGGGAGCCCTACCTTATATGCGGATGATTTCGTTTTGTGTAGCGAATCTGAAGAGAGTTTGAGAAAATTCTTAGAAGGGTTTGGCAGAGTGTGTAAAAGGAGAGGTTTGAAAGTGAACGTAGATAAGAGTAAGGTTATGGTTGTGAGTGAGGAAAGTTCTCAGTGTGAAGTTAATTGGATGGAGAGCAGCCTTAACAACTGCCTGAGTTTAAATATTTGAGATATATGTTGAAAGGAAAGGTAACGGAGGATTCAAAGAGTAGTAGGAAAGTTGTGAATGGTAGGAAGGTGACTGGTGCAATTAAATCCTTGGTGAATGTAAAGGGACTAAATCTTGAGTGCGCTAGGGTCTTACATGAGGGTATGTTGTTTTAATGTATGGTAGGAAAACTATGGTTTGGAATAATAGGTATATATTTAAAGTACAATGTGTTCAGATGGACAATCTTAGGGGAGTGTTAGGTGTGAGAAGAATTGATAAAATGAGAAATAAAAGCATTATAACGTTGTGTGATATGAAGAAAGGAGTAAATGAGAGAATAAACGAAAAAACATTGAGATGGTTTGGTCATGTGGAAAGGATAGATGATAGTCGACTGGTTAAGTGGATATATATAGTGATGAGTTTGCTGGGAATTGACCGGCTGTTAGACCGAAGAAAAAGTGGCTTTAGTCGTTAAAGGAATGCCTGGAGGAGAGGAATGTGAATTTGGCAGAGCGAGAAGAAAGGTGCATAATAGGAGTGAATGGCGGTTTTTTTTGAGGGGGTATGGTTGTGACCTACCTGGGCCAAGAGATAAACCCTACGTTGACGAGATGCCACAGTGAGGGTCCGCCAATATGGATTTCATCTCGTGGGTCAGGTCTACAAACAACCATGCCATCCCTCACAAAACCCAGCTATTCACACCTATTATACACCTTTTTCTCGCCTCTGCCAAACTCACATTCCTTTCCTTCAGACAATCCTTTACTGACTCAATCCACTTTTCTTCGGTCTCCCAGCCTGTTGATTCCCAGCACACTCACGTCCGCAAAACCAACCGACTATCATCCATCCTTTAAAATGACCGAACCATCTTAATACAGTCTCATTTATTTTCTCATTTCTTCACACCATACAACTCCTTATATGTTTATTCCTCGTTTTATCAATTCTTCTCACACCTAACACATCAATAAGATTGTCCATTTGAACAATTTGTACCTTAGATCTATACCTCTTATTTCACACCATAGTATCACTACTATATATTAACACCGTTAACAACATACCCCATCCTAGCGCTCTCAGGACTTAGTCCATTTGTATTCACCAAGGATTTAATTCCGCCTGCCACCTTCCTAAATTTCACGGTTTTCTTACTACACTCTGCGTCACCCGTTCTCTTTTCATCTAGCATATATCCTAAATATTTAAACTCAGATACTTGTTCCAATTTCTCACCATCCAACATGATTTCCCACCGCAGACTCTTCTCACTCACTACCATTACTTTATTCTTATCTACATTTACTTTCAAACCCCTCCTTTTACACACCTTGCCAAGCCCCTCTACCAATCCTCTCAAACTTTCTTCACATTCGCCATACAAAATCAAATCATCAACGTACAATAAACAGAGAACTCTCCACTCTCTTCCATTCTCCATCAGTCTAACACCATATCCTACCACCCCTACCTCTAATTCTTTCAGAATTCCATCCATATACAAATTAAATAACCAAGGAGACATAACACATCCCTGTCTCACTCCGCTATTAATATTAAACCATTCACTTTCAACCCTATTTATTCTTACACACGCTTCACTATCGGCATACATAAATTTGCTTCCATTCAGAAGCCTACCACGAACAACATATATCACTAACATATGCCACACAGCTTCCTTATTAATCCTGTCATACGACTGTTAATCCTTTTATTTTCCACTCATTTGCTTCAATGAAATTTGATCTACACATACTTTACCACTTCTAAACCACCTTGTTCTTTGCCAAGCAGTTTCTCAGTCACTGGACGCACTTTTCAAACAAAATACCAGCATATATCTTTCCTACAACACTTTTTAAACTAATTTTCCTTTTTTCCCTACGTTCCTCTAATCTCCCTTATGCTTATATAAAGGAACTATTGCTGTTCCTTTACAATTCTTCGTAATTATACCCTCCACCAACGCTTTGTTCCTCAACTTTCATATCCAGTCAATCACAATCTCGCCTCCAATTTTGGTCATTTCACCAGTAGTTTGACCTATGCTTGCTTTCTCACACCACACTACCTATTACCTCATCCCTACTAATTATCTCATCCCTAAAATACCTATTTCTTCTTATACCATCATATCCAAACACATTCACTATCACCTCTTTATATCTGTTAATGTTATTCATATGTTCGAAGTGTTCCCTCCACACTCTTCTCACATCCATTTCATCAGTCAAGAAAGTATCGTCCCAAGTTATTGTTTTATAGATTCCCCCTACTCTCTTTCTTAACCTTTCGTACTTTCCAGAAAAGCTTCTTATACCCTTGTAAGTCTCTATTCATCCTCCTTCCAAACTGTTTATTTTTCCTCTTGTTTTTCTTCCCACATATGCAACTTTTAACTTTCCTTTTTCCTCCTTATATATTTTCATACACCTTTCCATTGAGACTTCATCATTAGCTTTTAGCACATTCAACCACGGTTTGTTTTTTCTTGTAACCACTTTCTTTACCTCTTCATTTTCGTTTCACCACTCACTATTGATATTCTTTCTTCCTAATTTAGAACATATACATACTGCTCTTGCACTATTAGCAAAGACTTCCTTCATCTGCGTTCAGATTTGACAGTTTGATCCTGTTCACATTCAATTGATTCATTTGGATTATAATCTTGTTCACTTAACTTCTCACTCTTAATTCTCCCCACTTCTTTCCTTATCTCTTTCCTCTCCATCTATATCCTCACTAGCTTAATTTTACATAAAACAATATTTAAAATCCATCACATACTGCAACATCTCTTCCTTCACCAACATAAATGTAATCATACTTTTCACTTCGATTCCATCTCTACCAACACCAATTCTTACACACATACCTCTCTCTTTATAAAAATCAATCACCTTCCTAACATTCTCATTTTCTTTCACAATCTCAAAGGTACCTTTTATACAATTCCTTTTTCGATCACCTATCCAACTATTCAAGATAACCAACACAATCAATCTGAAGCCCCTACTCATCCCGTCTAAAATATCATTCAGATTATCCCTGAAAGTCACACTCTCCTCAACATCACCCTAAGATGGACCATATATTATAACCACACATACCTTGACCTTCTGTAACTTAAATTTAACAATTAGTATTCTAGTACTAGCACAAAAAAATTCACCATAGCTCTGTGCCACAAGCCATTCCTCTTCCCTCCATCACACACACATTTCACCCCTCACCACTCATCTTCACCGCTTCCATTTATCTTTGTTTTATTCACATCAAGGAAATCAAATTTACTCTTTCCAAATACATCCATCACCTCTCTCCTCTTCTCCTCCAAATTTATTCCTCTTACATTCCATGTACCCAGACGATTCATACAACTTTGCCGAAAGATACTAAGTCGCTTAAGTCTCTTCCCAAGATCAAAGACATTCACAAGCATTTTGCAGCGAAAGGATAAGTGGTAGCTGTTCGCCAACCCAACTGTCACTGTCTTTTTAGTCGCCTTCTACGACAAGCAGAATATACGCTAAGGGAATTCTTTATTTTCCCCAACACACAGGAAGATATGAAAAAAGTGTTGTCTGTAAAAGTAGTAGTGTTTTATGGTATATGTATGTGATACGGAGAGCCTACTCCAATGTAAGAAGAATGTGGATATGAGAGCAAGATTGGCAAACCAATGGGCACTGGAGCGTCATGAGATGTACCCTACATCCCAAATGCCCAATGGGAGGTAATCTCATCGCTTCGAAGAGCTTACTTCTCTCTCTCTTCTCTCCTCTCTATATATATATATAAGGTATATATATATATATATATATATATATAAGTATATATATATATATATTGTTATATATAGTTATATATATATATATATATATATATATTTTGCAGCGTACAGATATATTAGATTTAAATAATACAAATGTTTAAAATTTACTATGATCCCTCTTGATTATATATATATAAAGAGTATATATATATATATATATATATATATATATATATATATATATATATATATATATATATATATATATATATATATATATATATATATATATATATAAATAAATTAGTCCTATTCTACTTTATATCTAGTAATCTCGATATAGCCAAATAAATAATTGAAGCCATTCTGCATAGTATCAAGTCATTCGGTTTGCAAATGTTGACCAGTTTTAGCCACTCGCCAGTGAATCTCGAGTTGGTCAAATTTTGGGGAGTTTTAGATCTTTTGAAAGATTTTGACTTCTTTGTTTTCCGAGTTGTCTCCCATATTTTTTATCGGACACGAGCCTGAGAACTTTACTGTACATCCTATGTAGGTTAACTTCCGAATTTGTGTCTTGCATTTCCCAATTTCAGCCCTGTTCGATGGTCAGTTTTCATCTTTGAAGGCTAGGATAATCATTTTGCTTTCAATCTGATATTGCACAAAAGATGGTAGTTTAAAAGCAAAATGTTGCCATTGTGTTTCATGGGCGTAGTAATTAAGTAGCAACCTTAGCCAAAGGATCCAATTCTTGCAAGAAAATACCATATGAACACAATATTCATGGAAGAGTTCATTCGGTTTTTGATACTCTTCTTGCATCATTAGTTAGGCAGAGATGAGACACCTGAGACCATATCAAACGTTTCCATTCGTCGATAGCCTAGCGTTTGATATTTACATGGCAACATTGCAACTATGAAGCTTTGATTATAGCTGCTACCCTGGGCTTCTTTCTTCTCACTTTGCACCAGATATTCATAACTCAGCGTGACCGCGTCGAACTGACCTGATTGCCTAGATAAATTTTTTCCCGGTTTGAAATTGCCTTGCTTCTTTCCACTAAGAAACTCACAGCTGCGGTATATCTCTGTTAGCACAGAGTTAATACTATTTCGATAAAAAGAAAAATATATTATTGGCCACGTAACTCATGATACAGTTCTTGTAGATTGACCTGAAGTAAACTATATTACCTCTTCTAAAGAATATTTTTTTGACAGCTGGGCTTATATCTATGATTTAGACAGATTGAAATAATCAGTTAAATATAATATAGTAGTAGTATATATATATATATATAGCAGCATATATATATATATATATATATATATATTATATATAAATATATATATAAAAATATATATATATAATATATAAGATTTATATATATATATATATATATATATATATATATATATATATATATATATATCCGACAAAAAGTAAGAGAGAGTTATTTAAAAGAGCAGTTTATTCATGCCTAAAAATCAACAAAATATTCCAGACTCTTTTGTGAAAATAAGCGTGAAATTGAAACAACAGTTATTTTAAATAATAAAATTAGTTTCCCATTTTCCGTTTTCTATCGTAAACTTTTAACGTTTTCTAAATATTTCAAATGTTTTTATGTTTGGGAGAACTTATTTATTTATTTATTTATTTATTTACTGTATAATTTTGGTGGGTAAAGTTTGAAGTCTACAAGTTTTGGAAAACAGAATCAGGCTCAATTGATTATGAATTTTTATTTACTTATATATTATTTGAGTTAAGATAACTCCGAAAATCTTGGTTCGGGCTCCGGAGCGCTCAATAAACCTCAACTCCATCTCCTCCGTAAACTTTGACTTCAGGAGCTTCAGCTCTCAGCTCTGCTCAGGCTCCATCATTCAAAATATTCCTTTTCCATTCTAATCCTTTCCTTAATTCCTTTTTCTTTTTTTAATAATAATAATAATAATAATAATAATAATAATAATAATAATAATAATAATAATAATAATAATAATAATAATAATAATAATAATAATAATAATAATAATAATAATAATAATAATAATAATAATAATAATAATAAATAATAATAATAATAATAATAATAATAATAATAATAATAATAATAATAATAATAATAATAATAATAATAATAATAATAATGAGTAATGATACATAATATTAATAATATTTATAATATTAATAATAATAATCATACTTATAATAATAATAATAATAATAATAATAATGGTATAATAATAGTAAATAATAATAATAATAATATAATAATAAAAGCAATAATAATAATAAATAATATCAATAGAATAATAATAATA
Organism: Trachelipus rathkii; assembly: GCA_015478945.1. Classification (NCBI taxonomy): domain Eukaryota; kingdom Metazoa; phylum Arthropoda; class Malacostraca; order Isopoda; family Trachelipodidae; genus Trachelipus; species Trachelipus rathkii. The sequence continues at coordinate 32,212 of JABUQX010130803.1, forward strand.
ATAATAATAATAATAATAATAATAATAATAATAATAATAATAATAAAGTATGAATAATATTAATACACTATGCTTTCACCCACTTGCTTTCATTCTTTTGATTCAAATATTAATTTTATACTGGTAGCCTAAATGTTAGTAATAGATGGCTCATACTGGTAAATAATGTAGTGTAGGAGGAAGTTCATTCTTGAATTTTACTGCCGAATTTTGTACATTAGCTTCGCAAAATATGTATAAATGAAGTTTTAAAATGTCAAATTACATTGATATAAAACGGGATCCAGATTTGAAACTGCTAGGAGAAATTAAGAGGCGGATGTTTATTGGGCATTCGTCGTGGGTCGAATATATCCGCATCGTTCAGTCCTTCTTCTTCCAAAGGAACCATCTCCTACGCTATGACATCCCTAGTTCCCTATTATTCAGCCTCATTTTCTGTTATTTAAGAAAACAGGAGCCTGGAATATATATATATATATATATATATATATATATATATATATAACATATATATATATATATATATATATATATGTATGTATCTTTTATATAATATATAATATATATAATTATATATATACATATATATTTATATATATAATAATAATATATATATATATATATATATATATATATACATATATGTAATAATAATAATAATAATATAATATATATATAACTATATAGCACCAACTGTATAATATATAATATATATATATAATATATCATATATATATATATAATTATATATATATATATATATAATAACATAATATGAATATATATGTAATATATATATATAATAACTTAATATATATATATATAATATATATATATATATATATATATATATATATATATATATATATATATATATAATAACATATATATATATATATAACTATATATATATACGAAACCAAGGGGCTTACAAAGTTTCCACCAAAGTTAGGGTAAAACTAGTTTCATAATTCAATAATTATCCAACGAGACCCTATGCACACAAGGAAGTCTGCAAGTTGGAAGTGATGAAAATAAAAGAAGGAAAACTGTTCGACTTTATCAATGAAGAAACTAACAAGTGAGAATTATCATAACGGCTATTTGTGGGGAGAGAAAATGAATGAGAATGTGAAGACGAGTCGTGCGATCTCCCCTCAACACAGGAAGAGGCATTATGGAATAGATAGTTTATCAAATGAACACCGTCCATTAGTAATACTTGACTGATGATATAAGGAGAATGAAGGAACAGTTTGATGGCCAGAAAGTGACTAAAGAGAATTATTGAGCGCAGAGAGCAGTATATATTGATAATGAATCATTTCTTCAGTTTACCCATCCATATATAGTAGCAGTGGTATGTGGTTCCAAATTGTAGTGTACGTATGAATGAATCATGGATGAATCTTTTTTCTATTTTAATCAGAGTTCTGTAGGCGAAGTGGAAGTTGATCTAAAGATGTAATCTGTGAGTTCTTTCATAGTGAGAGCAGCTATAGTTATCGTAGTGTCGAAGGAAATAGTCACGTTAAATTAGGCTTTGATAAGCCTGGGTTAACGGTGTGACTGTTTTCATAGGTCTGCATGTTTCTTGAAGGTTTTCGTTATTATCTTGAAATTGGTATTAGTGTCGACGAAAAAAGCCAAGTTAAACTGAAGCTGATAGACTTGGGATTAACGCTGTGACTGTTGGTTACGTTTTCACTGGTCTGTGTGTTACTTGTTGTTAGTTGTCTAAAGGAATCTTTTAGAGGGTGTTCTTCTTTCCGGGTTCACCAATTATGATGGAGAGTTGTAGCTTGCTTTCTTTAGTACTCTTCTTCACTAAAGGTAGTTAGTAGTTCGTCTCCGTCTTCTTCTTGGATTTTCTGTTTGGAATTTTTTCATTTTCTTCCTTTGCTTCTTTCTGAGACGAACTTCTTTTAATTGGTTTAAGGTTAGACGACTTATTTTATGAATTATATATATATATATATATATATATATATATATATATATATATATATATATATATATATATATATATATATATATATATATATATATATATATATATATATATATATATATATATATATATCACTCGTTTCAAATGATAAAAGTTATATATATTTTTAAAAATAAAAATATATATATATATATATAATATATATATATATATATATATATATATATATATATATATATATATATATATATATATATACAATAACTGATATATGTTCATATATATATATATATATATAGCATATATATAAGTATATATATATATATATATATATATATATATATATATATATATATATATATTGTTGTGACGAAGTCAGGTTAAGTCCAAATACCGTGCAAATATTAAATTGTAAAACGTAATATGTGACCGTACTCTCATTTTCGCAAATTCGAAATTAAAATACTACTACCAAACTTCGATACTACTGACATGCCTCTAGCATTTTTATTCTAGCGCCATTTTCTTTCTTTACGATAACGCTGTTCATGACGCTCTACATTATTTTCGCTTAACCATCGTAATTAGGCTTATTAAAGCCAAGTTTATTGACTTTTATAACGTGGTAAGTGCCATTGGTGAGAAATGTGAATGTATTTTGAATATTATGTATATATTATCTTTAATAATTAAAAAGAAAGAAAATATATCGTGCCAATTTTTATTTATATATTTTACCATCTATATTAGCTAGTTTATTTTCACGGTAGCTAGCCTTGGATCAGGCATAAACCAAGGCCTATTTCTCTCTCAGGGGCTTCCTAGTAACAAATCT
>JABUQX010130803.1:42500-53880 GCA_015478945.1 Trachelipus rathkii
ATGTCTTTTACTAGTAGATTGTCTTTTTAGTTTTTTCAATCGCTTTTCTGCATGCTCCAATTTTTCCCATTATCTGGCAAATGTGACTTCTTCATCTTCATCTGACAAAATTCTACAAGGGAGGATTCCTGAAACTGCTGAACTATCTGACTCCGGCCCAGATTTCTGTTCGATAGTGTTATTCATTTTAAGTCCTAGTTCACAAAGAACACTCCTAGCTTTAAATATCAGATCTTCAGTTCTGGGAAAGATTCTAAACAAAGATTGTCGACAAAAATATTTTATTTTCAGTTAACATTCTTTCCCTTCTTTTCATGGAATTTATTTGTGATTTGCTAAAATCCGTTCTCTATAAAAATTTTCCTGCAGTCAAGTCTTCTGATTGAATATTTTTTGTTGTAAAGTATGGGTGTTTTAATAATTCTTCGAGGGTTTCGATTTGTTCCCACTGACTGTCGGAGAGAGAAAGTTCAGAAGTACCGGCAGCCATCATACTACTACTATAATCTTTTAGTTGCAGAAGCCTTTAGACTTTAGAGCATAAGACATGTACTTCCCCATCTTGTCTCTTGACCTAAGATTGCCACTTTTGCAGCTTGATTCTTTAGAACTTCCATTAATTTTGGGGTACGTGCTGCTTTTGCTATTTGTCTCGCCCTGCTTATAAGATTTGCTCTATGAGTATTGTGGAGACCATCACGCACTGCTAACTGTAAAGTATGAACTCCACATCTCATGTGTGCAATGTTAACGTTATCGGAACATAGTCTTTTCATAGTTTTATCAAGTTCATTCTGAAAACAACTATTACTTCTTCGTTTTGACATTCAATAAAATCAGTATCACATTTACCAATTTCCTATTCCTCACCCTCATTGTCCTTATTTAATTTTTCAATCGTACTGATCATGTTTGATGCGTTATCCGTAACTAAGCTAATTACTTGTCTCTTGTTATTTCGAATTTTTTAAGATGTCAGTAACAAATTCTTGAATATATTCGCTGAAATGTTGAGTATTTTTTCTTTTACTGCTAACGTTTTAGAAATATTGTTTTTATCTTCGTCCACATATATAAAATTATTGACAAAATAATTTAGCTTTGCCCATGTGTAAGTATCCATTTTTAAATGCACAAAGCGTCCCTTTATGCAATTTTTAAGCTTATTTTTTTGTTTATTTTTTCTTCTAGAACTATTTTACAAATATTTTTCCAGTCTAAAGGGACTTCCAGTTTCTAAGCCATGTCTCCACACAGTGCTTTAAATCCTGGTTATGCAAAGAAAACTAATGGGTCACTATCTTTAACAACCATTATAATCAATTGTATTTTGAATTTTTCACTTAACATAGACAGAACAAGTTTATGGCAACTGAAAAAGTTTCCACTTTAGTCTCAGTTTTTGAAATTAAAGGTTTCTCCTGATTACCTTTAGCTTCACCTTTCTTTTTAACAATTGCAGCAATGTCTGGATGATAGCGTTTTAAATGTCGCATTAATTTAAAGGATCCAATAGATGTATTGTGACCCCATGAGTAACTGGTAGTTAGGTAGACTCTTTTGTGCATGATCGAACTGACTGTTTCCCATCAACTGTGTTAACTATTTCATATTGACAAATGAAAGTATTTTTATCATCAGAATGAGTAATATATTCAAATACATGAGGTGTTTTCGATTTTGGTTTAGTTGACATGATTTTTCTAAGGATATTAAACTTAATTAATTAAAGTTATCTATAGAAGTACCGAACCTTTTTTTATTATTGAATAATAAATATACATAATCAAATTTCTGGAAAAAAGAGAATATATATATACAGGGGCGGCTCGTCATTAAGGGCCAGTGGGGCCCGGCCCCACCAGTAATTCTTTAAAACAAATAAATTTCTTAATTAAAAATAAATTATTTGAGTAATTTTCATTTTTAATTTCGATTCTTCTAACAAAATTATTTGTTGCATATTCAAAATTAATTTCCTCGAAAATTACACTTTCGATTTTTTACGAGCTTCGGCAGCTTCTGGGCCAGCGAAATTGGGCCCTGAGAATATATAAATAAGCGTATACAACAAATGTACGCATGCACGTCTTTTGTGACGTAGACTCTCATTCATTCAGTTTATTGAAAGCTAGGGCCAGGGTGAACGGGCCCACTTGGATATTAATTGCATTATTGCATATATTTCTTTAAAACAACATGATTTGTTAAATATATATATATATATATATATATATATATATATATATATATATATATATATATAAATTTATATATATATATAATAAAAAAGAGAGTGTGTGTATATATGTATATATATAGTTATTTATATATATATATATATATATATATATATATATATATATATATATATATATATATATATATATATATATATATATATATATATATATATATATATATATAGTATATATATATATATATATATATATATATATATATATATATATATATATATATGTAGAGTATATATATATATATATATATATATATATATATATATATATATATATATATATATATATATATATATATATATATATATATAACAAAACGCGTGTGTGCGTACATTTGTTAATAATAAAGTCTGGGCCATATTTCGCTGGCCCCGAAGCTTTTTCTCAAATTATATGTTTTAGTTTTATCTGGTTGTCGTTCGTTGCAAGTCTGTAAATAATTCTTTTTGATTGTTTGTGAATCTAGTCTGCGAAAATGTTTATACTGATAACTGATTACTGAGTTTAGTGATATTTAGTGTTGAAATGCCTGTTAAAAAAGGTATTTTTCGTTGAAATTTAATGAAAGGATTGAAAGCCTATTTTTATGGTAATTCATTGGATTCATTGTCGTTTTAATTACAGTGTTATCCCCCAATCCTATCAAAGTAACAATATGATATTTTGTGATTATTGATTATCAATTAAAAAAATTGATTATTAATTAAAAAAATTACTTAAAGTAACTACGCAAAGCGAGGTCGGATTTGAAAAATTTCTTCACAGGGAGAATCTATGAAGCCTAAATAGTCGTTTAAGGTGCGTAATGATTTTTTTTTTTTTTTTTTTAAGGGAACGGATGGTCCGATTTTGAAAATTTTTTCACAGGAGGCATCTATGAGGACTAAATAAATGTTTAATGTTCCAAAAAATGAATAGAGTAGATAATATTTTAATAAAGGCATTTTCCACCTTAAAACATGAAGAAAAATTAGAAGTTAAAAGACTTGGACCGTATCAGCCTAGAGATGTTCACATTAATCAGAAAGATGGAAAGAAGAATAGAACATTTTGTAAATCTTGGTTTGAGAAAAAGAAATGGCTTACTGTAAGTGATAACAAAAATGCTTTATTTTGCTTCTACTGTCTGCTATTTGGAGGTGAAAATGTATGGGCACGAACAGGTTGCAATGATTTAAAACATCTCTCAGAGAAAATTCACAAGCATGAAAGAAGCCGAACTCACTTGAATAATTGTATTCAGTATTCCCAACTTGGGAAAGTAAATATTTTATCATCAATTGATAGTGGCCATCGAATCAGTATTTTAAAGCATAATGAGATAGTAGACAAAAATAGACATAATTTATCTAGAATTATAGATTGTATAAAATTTTGCGGAATTCACGAATTACCTTTGAGAGGTCACGATGAAACATCACAATCTAATAACCGGGGAGTATTGTTAGACATGGTTTATTACATATCTAAGTTTGATAGTGTCTTAGAAGATCACTTGACAAATTCTAATGTGGCAAAAAATACCTCAAAAACTATTCAAAATGACCTTTTAGACTGTATGTATCATGTTTATATCGACGAAATAAAATCAGAAATTAATGATGTCAGTTTTGTATCCATACAAGCAGATGAAACGACCGATATCACTTGCCTTTCACAGTTTGTGATTATTTTGCGCTATTCTAGAAATTCTCAACCTGTCGAAAGATTTTTAAGTTTTGTTAATATTCATAATAGAACAGCTACCGGACTAACAAGTGTTCTGAAAGAAGAATTAAAATCTTTTAACTTAACCAACAAGTTAATTGCACAAGCCTATGACGGAGCAGCTGTTATGAGCGGGTCCCACAACGGTGTACAAGTGCAGATGAAAGAGTACTACCCTTACGCCCATTATGTTCATTGTTACGCACACAAATTAAATTTAATTTTGAAAAAGGTTTGCTCATCAAATAAAAGGATAAAAATATTTTTTGCTAATCTGAGTGGATTTGGTGCGTTTTTCACGAATTCACCTAAACGTAACGATATGCTTCAAAAAGTTTGTAATGTTCACATTCCAAAGATTTGTCAAACCAGATGGAATTTTCATTCTAAAATCGTAAATTGCATAAAAGAAAACAAGAAACAACTGTTGGAATGTTTTAAAAGGATTCAGAATGAAGACTGTTGGGACGATAAAAGCATTCGTGAATCAGTAGGCTTTGAAAGATTATTGGAAGACTACGAGTTTAATTTCTTTCTGTCTTTTTTTTATGAAACGTTGAAACATACAGATATTTTATACAACGTTTTACAGTCCAATAAATCAAATAATATTACAGTTGAAGATGCTTTGAAACATTTTGAATCTTCAATTACTACAATACGGCACAATATAGCAAAATTTCTTATTTCAGGGGATGATAGTGAAGTTTTAGAAGTTCCATTAAAAAGACTTAAAAAATGCAGTGTAGTTACTGATACCTTAAAAACGGATGCGACAAAGGCTTGTAACCAAATAATTACAGAAATAAATGAAAGATTTAAAAATTTTGAGTTGTTTCGCTCATATATTGTTGTCGACCCGAAGCAATTTAATTCTCATAAGCAGTGTTTTCCATCTGATCACATTCAAACTATTGCAAATAATTATCCTATGCTACATAAAGAGAGACTAATTTCCGAGTTAGCTGTTATGTATGATAATGAAACCTTTAGTTCCATCACAAATGTTAATGGCTTGTATAAATTTTTGGACGATAATGGTTTATGCGATGCTTTTTCAGAGGCCGCAAAATTAATAGAAATCGTTTTAGTGACGCCCGTGTCGACTGCCGATTCTGAACGTAGTTTCAGTACTTTAAAGCGCATTAAAACCCTTCTTAGAAACACAACATCACAAGATAGATTAAACGCACTTGCAGTGCTATCAATACAAAAAGACTTTATAGAGGAGATTCCTCAATTCAACACAAAAGTGATTGAAAAATTTGCCCAAATAAAGAACAGAAGGGCAAACTATTTATACAAATAAACCAATTTTAAAGGTAAGTTTTTTTAAAATGCGTTTTAAATTACAAGTAATATTTTTTTATTTAATTAAGAAGTAGATCTAGCCTATATATATATATATATATATATATATATATATATATATATATATATATATATATATATATATATATATATATATATATATATATATATATATATATATATATATATATATATATATAGATATATATATATATATATATATAAAATATATATATATATATATATATATATATATATATATATATATATATATATATATATATATATATATATATATATATATATATATTATATTTTATATATATATATATATATATATATATATATATATATATATATATATATATATATATATATATATATATATACATATAGTCCATATATATATATATATATATATATATAGTATATATATATATATATATATATATATATATATATATATATATATATATATATATATATATATATATATATATATATATATATATATATATATATATATATATATATATACAAAAACAGACCTGGCCCCACCATTTTATTCATGCACGAGCCGCCACTGTATATATATATATATATATATATATATATATATATATATATATATATATATATATATATATATATATATATATATATATATATATATATATATATATATATATATATATATATCTATATCTATATATAAAAATATATATATATATATATATATATAAGAGATAGATATATATATATATATATATATATATATATATATATATATATATATATATATATATATATATATATATATATATATATATAAATAACAAACTGTAGTAATAAAATTAATAATTACTTAATTTTGTATTTGCCGGAGCCGGAGCAGCCTCTTTTTTTGCGGCTCCGACTCCGGCTCCGGCTCCAGGTCCCCCTAAAATTTCGCCTCCGACTCCGGCTCCGGCTCCAGATCCCCCAAAATTTCGCCTCCGGCTCCGGCTCCGGCTCCAGTCCCTCAAAAAGTTTCGCCTCCGGCTCCGGCTCCGGCTCCACCCAAAACCTTGCGGCTCCGCGGCTCCGGCTCCCGGCTCCGGCTCCGGCTCCGCAGCCCTGCTTATATCCACACCCCTCTTCTAAACGACATCTTACGATATCCTATCCCTTTCATCACTATGTGTGGAGGAGAAAGAGTTGCCCATATCGTATGTCCTGCGTGTCGTTGTAGGCGACTAAGTTTTGTGGCAAATCGTTTATGGAGGGTATAGTTTCGAGGGATTAGAGGAGAGCAGTAATAGTACGCTTATATAAGGGTAAGGGGGATAAGGGTAGCTGTAGGAATTATAGGGGAATTAGGATTTTGAGTGTTGTAGGGAAGATATATGCTAGTATTTTGGTCGAAAAAGTGCGTCGAGTGACTGAAGGACTGATTGGTGAACAACAAGGTCCGTTTAGAAGTGGTAGAGGATGTGTGGATCAAATCTTTACATTGAAACAAATGATTGAGAAAATGAGAGAGAGGAAGAATAAATTGTATTTAGGTTTTATGGATTTGCAACAGGCGTATGATAGGATTAATAGGGAAGCTCTATGGCAGGTGTTAGTCATATATGGGGTTAGTAGTAGACTACTGAATGGAATCAAAAGTCTGTATTACGATAGTGAAGCGTGTCTAAGAATAAATAGAGTTGAAAGTGATTGGTTTAATATTAAAAGCGGAGTGAGACAGGGATGTGCTATGTCTCCTTGATTATTCAATTTGTATATGGATGGGGCTATGAAAGAATTAGAGGTGGGGGTGTCAGGGGATGGTGTTGGAGTGATGGAGAATTGAAGATAGTGAAGGGTACCTTACCTTTTATATGCGGATGTATTGGTTTTGTATGGCTAATCTGAAGAGAGCTTGAGAGGATTGGTAGAGAGATTTGGCAGGGTGTGTAAAAGGAGGGGTTTGAAAGTAAGCGTAGATAAAAGTAAGGTTATGGTTATGAGTGAGGACAGTCCTCGGTGTGAAGTTATGTTGGATGGTGAGCAACTGGAACAAGTGTCTGAGTTTAAATATTTGGGATTTGTATTGGATGAAAAGGGAACGGATGATGCAGAGTGTAGTAGGAAAGTTGTGAATGGCAGGAAGGTGGCTTGTGCAATTAAATCCTTGGTGGATGCAAACGGACTAAGTCTTGAGTGCGCTAGGGTCTTACATGAAGGTATGCTGTTACCTGTGTTAATGTATAGTAGTGAGACTATGGTCTGGAATAAGAAGTATAGATCTAAAGTTCAATGTGTTCAGATTAGGGATGTACCGGAACCAGAATTTTTGGTTCCGGCCGGAACCGGAACTTTCCAGAACCTTGGAAAAGTTCCGGCCGGAAGTTCTGGTCGGAACCGGAACTTTCGATTTCCGCTACACCTTACATATTCTACTGAAAACTTGTCAGATTAACAAGTGGAGTCTCTCTAGAAGTATCTGGCATGTTGTCAAATCCATATTGTGAGCTCTTAACTTATATTTTATATTATATTTTAACTTATAAGCCAAATTTTGGATAAGCGGATCAGTAAATTTATTAAGTAAAATAGGAATATACTATATAAAGTTCTACGGGTCTTCAAAGTTTAAAAATCAGAAAATGATATCGCTCGAGCAAAAAAGGTAGATTTTTGCTCGAGTTTGTAACGCGATATTGTCGATCGAGTTAGACCGTTATCGTTTTTGTCATTTGAGCTTACGCTCGATAAGAAATGCTTACCCAGTTTTAGCACGAATATCGTGCATAGACGAACGCGATTTTTCATAAAAGTCACTTTTGTTTACAAACAATTGGAATCAGCTCTTGTGATTTTGGAATAAATAGATAAAAAAAAATAACAAATGGTTCATATTACAAATAACTGATCAACTATTGTGATGGAGTTTATCTATCCATTTGGAAGACATTAGATTTAAAGCTAATTTAATTGAATTTTTATTCATCAGTTCAACCGGGCCTACAACGCCGCCATCTTGTTTGTTTACATTTTTCGTAAGAACTTGCTAAATTCGGCAAGCACGGGAAATAGCAACCTTACAGAATTAAGAAAATTCCTTACGTTTGGTGAGCATTTTTCACGATTTTACGCTAAGTTTAACAAAAACGAACGCGAACTGGAGCATTTACATTTCCGTAAGCACAAATGCAAAAACGAAAACGGCTTTAATAACATGATATTTCGGAGCAAGTATAAAAACCCGCGTCTCTCTCTCTCTCTCTCTCTCCTCTCTCTCTCTCTCTCTCTTCTCTCTCTCTCTCTCTCTCTCTCTCTCTCTCTGCTTAAAATTGATAAAAACTTGTATTTTAACTTTGGGAAAAGAAATACATATTTGTGAATTGTGATAAACCTTTCTGTGTTAACTTTAAGAAACTGTGTACTATTAGTCTATTAATTACTATAATTAGTGAAAGCAAACTTATTTAGTTGAGTTTGATCAAAATTTGATCAAATCTCAATTTTCGTTTTTTTAAGAAAGACATTTGAAAGTGGTTCCGGTAAATACCCGGCCGGAACCGGAACTTTAAAAATCGAGGTTCAGGCAGGAACTTGGTTCCGGTACATCCCTAGTTCAGATGGGCAATCTTAGGGCCGTGTTAGGTGTGAGAAGAATTGATAAAATGAGGAATGAACGCATTAGGGAGTTGTGTGGTAGGAAGAAAAAGATTAAATGAGTATAAATGAGTATGTTGAGATGGTTTGGTCATGTGGAAAGGATGGATGATAGTCGGTTGGTTAAGTGGATTATAGTGGTGAGTGTGCTGGGTATCGACCGGCTGGGAAACCGAAGAAAAAGTGTATTGAGTCAGTAAAGGATTGCCTGGAGGAGAGAAATGTGAGTTTGGCAGAGGCGAGAAGAAAGGTACATAATAGGAGTAAATGCGGAGTTTTGTTAGTGGATATTTGTGGTCCCACCTGGGCCAGGGTGAACCTCCACATTGACAGAGATGCCATAGCAGGGGTTCGTTGTGGTCCCTTGAAGCTCTAGGATGGATTTTCTGACTGCGACGAGTTCTCACTACAAAAGGAAAAAAGGACCGGTAAGGCTGGACTTTCTTCCACTCCGTCATATTTTTCTACTTTTTTTCTGTTTCCAGTGGTGCACACCTACCCACAGTATTGGAGGAAAGAAAGTATATATATATATATATATATATATATATATATATATATATATATATATATATATATATATATATAAATTTATAGAGAATATGTATATATATATATATATATATATAGTATATATATATATATATATATATATATATATATATATATATGATTTTAATTTATATTTAATTTAATCATTAATTAAATCTAAAAGTCCAATCATCCTCCTTCCAAACTGTTAATTTACCTCTTTTTTTCCTCCTACGTATACATCTTTTAGCATTCCTTTTTTCCTTATATAATTCCAAATATCATTCTTTTGAAACCTCATCTTTGGCTTTTAGTACATTCAATCACGTTTCTTTTTTACTTTTAACCGCTTGCATCACCTCTTCATTCCACTATTCACTGTTAACATTCTTTCTTCCGACTTTTGCACATCCACATACTTCTTTTGCACTATTGACAACAGCTTTTTCACTTGCTCCCAGATTTGTTCAGCTTCAACTTGTTCATATTCAACTGATTTTCTTGCAAGCGCTCTTAAATACTTATCCTTATTACCTTGTTTTCTAAACTTCTCACTCAATTTCACCCACTTCTTTTATTATCACCTTCCTCTCCATTCAAGCCCCCACTGACTTAATTACACATAAAACAACATTATGATCCGATAATCCCATTCCCAAGCCCCTCACTGATTTAGCATCCAACACATACTTCAACATCTTCTACACCAACACAAAATCAATCATACTTTTCACTTCGATACCATCTCTACCTACACCAACTCTAGTATACTTATGAATACTCTTGTATTTAAAGAAAGTATTACTCACACACATACCTCTCTCCTCACAGAAATCAATCACCTTCCTACCATTCTCATTTCCTCCCGACACCCAAAAGTCACCTGTTATACCATCCCTTTTTTGATCACCTATCCAACCATTTAGGTCACCCAACACAATCAATCTGAAGCTCCTACCCACCCATCCAAAACATCATTCAGATTATCCCAGAAAATCGCACTCTTCAACATTACCCTCAGATACCATATGTCACAACCACACATACCTTGACCTTTTCAAACTTAAATTTAACCATTAGAATTCTAGTACTCACACACTCAAAATCTACCATAGCTCTCTACCACAAGTCACTCATCAGAATTGTAACTCCTTCTCTCCCCCTCTCATTCCTTTCCACACCAGCATATATACATTTCACATCATACCACTCATTTTCACCGTTTCCTTTCATCTTTGCTACAGTCACAGCGAGTAAATCAAATTTGCCCTTTCTAAACACATCCATCACCTCTCTCCTCTTCTCTTCAACATTCCTCTGACATTCCATGTACCCATACGATTCATACATTTTCGCCGAAAGATAGAAGGTCGCTTACGGCGATCATGACCTTCTCCGAGGCATGCATTAACATTCCTAGCAAAAGGTAAGTAGTAGTGATCAACTAACACAGCTACCATCGTCTCTTTGGTCGCCTTCTACGACACGTAGGACATACGATGTGGGCAATTCTTTCTCCCCCACATATAGGGATATAAGGGATAGGGATGTCTGTAAGATGTTGTCTAGAAGAGGGGTGTGGATATAAGCATGTGTATATGATATGTGAATAAAAGGTGGTGTCTGAAAGATGTTGTCTGGAGGATGAGTGTAGATATGAACGCATAAGAGAAAGGAGAACCATTAGGCACTGGAATGTCATGGGAGACCCTACACACCATAAGCCAAATGGGAGGTAATTTCATCGTTCGAGTATGCGTGTACTCTACCTCTAAATATATACCCTCTCTCTCTCTCTCTCTCTCTCTCTCTCTCTCTCTCTCTCTCTCTCTCTCTCTCTCTCTCTCTCTCTCTCTCTCTGTCTGTCTGTCTGTCTGTCTGTCTGTCTCTCTCTCTCTCTCTCTCTCTCTCTCTATATATATATATAT